>CAMRHE010000378.1:600000-777500 GCA_947044405.1 Leptodactylus fallax
GCAATCTTCCAGTGTCAGGAGGCGTGAAAGCAGTGGCAGCAGCCAGGCCCAGTACAATATCTGGAAGATGATGAACCAGCCCCATCTGGTACCCACTGGCTGCACTAGCATGTACAGTTGTATATAGCGTGCAACTATACTCCAACAGATAACTCTGACCACATGAAATTCTGGGACAATAGGTTAGAGCAGTGGAAGGAGCTGGCCCAGTTTACTGTGGGAATTTTATTTTGTCTGGCCTCAAGCATACAATACAATAAATAAATAAAAAATGTAATTTTTGATACTCTTATTTGAAATTTCGACCCAATGTGTGTCTATGTGTGGCACCTAGTGGTTGCTCTGTATTGGTTCTCCAGCATTTTCCTAACGTGTTGTGATATTTGATTTTTATTTTTCCTGAAGAACTTGAGTCCTTAGCTAAATTCAAATGATGGTAAGGGTGGACACACATGTATGTGTTTACCACAGCAGTCAATGGGATTTTGCAAAATCTACAGTAAAATGCTCTCTGTGGATATTATCCAAGAATATTCAAAAAATAGGTTTTTGTCTCATTTGGCTCCCCATATGGGTACAGCATTTGCACCTATAGTGACCGTATGGATATGGCCCTAGAATCTGTCTCTTACTATAAATCAGATGGAAAAATTTTCATATTTTTTTTTATATTTGTATTTTTAAAGGGGTCCAGTGGGATGGGGGGGGGGGGGTTACAATGTTTTTTTTAAGGTTTTAGCCACTGAGAATATCATTTTAGTACCTAGATTAGAAAAGTATAACTTAATAAACTAGATGACCTACAATTAAAACTGTATATCAAAAAATCCTATAAACACTCAAAATTCAAAATAACTGTATTTTAATACATTTCATAAAACAATTTAGACTAAATATTAAAAGTTAGGGATAGATTCCACATTGTAAAACAACAGAGTCATCTCAGGAGATGCCCATATAAAGTTACATTACCTATTGACACATCAATATTTTCCACACAATCACTTAGTACCACAGTACAACTACTAATAATAATACTAATAATAATATTTTTTATTATATAGCACCAACATATTCCGCAGCGCTTTACAAATCAGAGGACACATGAACAGACAATATGAAACATTACAATGTGACAAAGAATTAATGTATCAAACGATAAGAGTGAGGGCCCTGCTTGTGAGACCTTACAATCTATGAGGAAATAGGGGGACATAAGAGGTAAGAGGGCTTTTTTGCTACAATGGTCCAGCCATTTTTTAATAAATAAGGTCATATAACTGAAGCTGTATGAACCCGTCACCTGCTGGTTTCTGTGAATATACAGATACTAAGTGCATGGAGTTCAGCGTAACATCTAGATGGAGGGGTCAGGTTCTGAGGAATAAAGTAGAAAGGATAGTTTAGGGTAAGAAATGTTAACTTAGTGTGAGGAAATGTAGAATAATGAGATCAGGTCATGTGGTAAGCTTACCTAAAAAGATATTGCATGGGCATGTTTGACACTTTCGTAGTTGGGAAATAATCTGATTGTCCAGGGTAGAGCATTCCAGAGCACCGATGCAGCTCAAGAAAAGTCTTGGAGATGGAAGTGGGATGTGCAGATAACAGAGGATACATGTCTACGGTCACTGGCAGAACGGAGAGGGTGGTTAGGGCGGTAGACAGTGATGCGGGAGGAGATGTAGGGAGGTCAGTGCTATGGAGAGATTTATGGGTGAGTGTGATAATTTTATATTGTATTCTGTAGTGGACAGGCAACCAGTGCAGCAATATTGTAAAACATTGATATGTATATAAAAAACTTCAAAAGTTCTAGATAAACCAGTTGCAACAAAGCATATGAAATAAGTCCCAGATATATAATAGCCAATGCTTTACATGATATCTATCAAAAACATATCCAGAATGTAATACAGAATTTGCCTGGGAGACGCTTCTCACACAATGTGCATTTTTTCTGTGCCTTCTTCTGGGGGCAATGATATCCCAGTGGGTGTGTCTTAAAAACTTGAAAAAAATTATCTGTGACTAGAGATGGGCAAATCAGTTAGTAACAAGCTGTTTTTTACCCACATATTCCAAATTGTTTAGCTTTTAACAAAACCAAACAAATGGGGATTTGCTTGGGGCAAACAAAAATGGCCACCACCACATATCTGAACAGGAAATACAAAGCAGACAATGTCATGTGTGCAGTGACTCATATATCATGTGATAGCAACATCTGACATTCTCACAGCCATTAGTGCTGATGTCATATGGATTAAAAAGCTTGGACATCATTTGTGATCAGCCTAAATTGGCGTAATGGTGGTTATGCAAACAGATCTGTGATCCATCTCATTGCATCATGGCAATTCAGAAAATTCAGGAATTCCAGCAATAGTTAATGTTAAGTTAGTACTGTGCTGCTGCTTACACAGACAATTAACCCTTTCATTGCCAATAATCTAATATTGTCTGAGTACTTGCAATAGAGTAATTTCATCTCTATAAACATTCTTTAAACATACTTTTTTTTACTGAAGAAGACAAACCTGTTAGTGAAAAATGTTTTGTTATATACTGCTGATTTTGCCTGCACAAATCTTAAAAAAAAATAACTGTTATATACAACCAGTTACTTGTTCAAATCTTAAAAAAGTGTGGGTGTCTAACCCATACACAGTGTAAAGGATCATTGTTGTTAATCTGAAAAAAAATATTTTAAGCATTTCTCTGTATGTGCAAGTGTGCATATATAGTTCTAGATATACATCACACACAGTAGTAGTGGGGGTACCAGAAGTGCATTCCTTGCTAATGTAAAAAAAAAAATCTCTGTTATTTCAGCAGGTTTTTTTGGTATGTTCAAACAAGCTAGCCTCTGCTAATCTGAAAAAAAAGCCTGCACTAATATATAGTGTTATTTAATATAAACTGACTGACACAGCTCTAGTGATCTAATCTAATGCTCACTGACCAGGAGGTCTAGTGACCCTTTTAGTGCTTTTAGTTCTTTGCAATTTTTCTAGAAATATTTTTTGTTAAAAAAAAAAAAAAAAAATACAGTGTTTTAATTGCTGCCAAATCACTAAGCAGTGCACAGTAAAATGACTGGAAAAAAAACAGGATGAGGGGCAGACAAAAGGAGGTGGAGGAGGAATCACTACTCTTCAAGTACTACTAAGAATGTGGATGGCAACAGCAACACTAATTCTGGTCTTGACAGCCCTACCAATAGCTGCAGTGTTGTCATACTTTCGTAAAATAAAGACTTTTTGAAAGCAGTGAAATACAATATTGAGTGAGGGTTCTGTGTGGTCCTCCTTAACATGTAATTTACCATGCTGTCTTTCAGTACTGTCAACCATGTCTTATCCTTTATCTTCAATGACACATATTTCATTCTCTAGTAGTCATGTGGCATAGTTTCCATGGAGATTACCTAGATGTCATTATTTCTTAAGGAAAGTTGTCCTTTCTTGATGGCCATGTGGGCCTCTCCTTGTAAATGTCCATGTGGGGAAATGCGCACACCACCCTCAATACGTGGAGCATAAATTATGGGCAAGGAACTATACGTTAGCTGTGATGGCTAACTGGGTCAATGTTTGGAGCATCAGAGGCCACAGTCTAGAAACACCGCAAGGCCCAGTGCTTTCTAGTACTGATGGCACCTGACAGGTCCAGGGCAGACACAGTTTCAATACAGGTAAGACCTATCCACCTTCTCCAGTTCCTATACACTGGACCATTTCCCATTCCAACTTCACCAGGGCAAGCCATTGGTTCCATCCTCCCTCCCTTGTTTCATAGTCGTAAGGTGGAGTACACATTGAGTGGTACTTTTGATAGTGTGCCAAAAAATTTTCTTGAAATGATGTCAATTGTCATTCAGTCACACTACACTAGTTGGTGTTGCACGGGCACCCATAGTAGCAGCAAACCACAGACACAATGATCACTTTTGGAAGATAGTCCAGCTTTTTCAGCTAGCAATCTAGGCAGTAGTGATAGTAGTGATAGTGTACCCTAATTTTTTTTCTTGAAATTATGTCAATTGTCACTCATTCACTGTCATTGCACTACTTTCTTGGAAGATGAAGTTCACATTGAGTGTCAGTGTTGCACATGCTGGAGTGTCAGTTTAAGTAGCAGTGTATGGTGAATGATAACTGCAAGCAGCAAACCACAGACACAGTGATCACTTTTGGAAGATAATTCAGCTTTTCAGCTGGCAGCCAGGTCAAGCATGCTGATATCGCGCCCAAAATTTTTTGGGAAATGTTGTCAATTGTCACTCCAACAACACTATATTGATGTAGCATTTTCTCCCATACAGGGATAACTGGCAGGATCATCCAGTTTCTTTTCTGCCTCCCAAGTGTGGTTCTCAGGGTCATAGAATCCTTTCTATTTCATTAGATATTCTAACTTTTCAGCTGCCAGGAAAGGCACATCTCCCTTAATCATCATCTTCCATTTACTTTAGTGCTGCTGATACTGCCTTCTACTCCTAAATAGCAACCACCACTGCCACCAGTCAGGCAGACATGTCCTTCCACCTGGTCCATCATCACATTCCACTATAGCATACTGTTGGTGCCAATACCAAGGTGTTGGTATGAAAAAAAAAGCAAATCTATTTTAACTTCACATCTGCTCCCACTACGGGCTAATTTTTATTGGCTTTTTTTCTTTTTGAAAAGCCAATTCTTCATCACTTTTCAAGTGGTTCACATCCACAACTTTGTCTTCCAAATAACAATAAGCCCCTTTAGCACGCACAAGCCATCAAAACAGGTAATTTTTCTACAAAACCATTGCTTTTTGCAATATAACCACCAAGTGTGTCTAAAAAAACAAGCCCCAAAAAACGGTAATTTTGAAGTGTTTTAAATGTTAAATGTGTAAAAGTGAGTTTCAGTGCAATGTATGGTTAAACTTGGAGTTTGTATTCTCGGCTTACCATTCATTTTTCCATAGACATACATGTCACATTCACTTTGACTTAACCTTGGCTGTGTTTGCCTTAGAAAGCTAGAAATTGGATAGATAGGTTCCTAGGAGCCCTAAGAGTATTCTACAATATGTTTTATAGATAGGTTCCTAGGAGCCCTAATAGTATTCTACACTGTGTTTTATAGATAGGTTCCTAAGAGCCCTAAGAGTGTTCTACACTATGTTTTATAGATAGGTTCCTAAGAGCCCTAAGAGTGTTCTACACTATGTTTTATAGATAGGTTCCTAGGAGCCCTAAGAGTATTCTACACTATGTTTTATAGATACGGTAGGTTCCTAGGAACCCTGACAGTGTTCTACATTATGTTTTATAGATAGGTTCCTAGGAGACCTAATAGTATTCTACACTATGTTTTATAGCTAGGTTCCTAGGAGCCCTAAGAGCGTTCTACAATATGTTTTATAGATAAGTTCCTAGGAGCCCTAAGAGTATTCTACACTATGTTTTATAGATACGGTAGGTTCCTAGGAACCCTGACAGTGTTCTACATTATGTTTTATAGATAGGTTCCTAGGAGCCCTAATAGTATTCTACACTATGTTTTATAGATAGGTTCCTAGGAGACCTAATAGTATTCTACACTATGTTTTATAGATAGGTTCCTAGGAGCCCTAAGAGCGTTCTACAATATGTTTTATAGATAAGTTCCTAGGAGCTCTAAGAATATTCTACACTATGTTTTATAGATAGGTTCATAAGATCCCTAAGAGCTTTCTACATTATGTTTTATCGATATGCTCCTAGAAACCCTAAGAATATTCTACACTATGTTTTAAGCCAATTAAAGGTGTGGTTTGTACCAAACTTTTTAAACCAGAAAATAATTGGGGACCGAATACACACAAAACAAAAAAAATCTTGGGAGATTTGCCTTTCTCTCCCTGTGACCCAATCATCTCAAATACCATTGGTGTATAGATAATAAAAAAGACCCAAATCACCTGGAAATGGCTGCATGTGCTGAAAGAGTCCTGGAGACCACGACCCTTCCAACACCTGACACCCAGAGTGCACAATGACATCACCACACTCTGGATGTACATCGCCAACCAGACACTGGGACCGGAAGCCACAGTGCCAACTAATAATGCACATACAAAGGGGGAAATTGTTAATAAATCGAAACAGCGTTGTACTGCACTTTCCGGAACCATTAAATATGGTCATTACGATTAATATTGATAGCAAGTTGCAAAGAACCATTAAAAATAGATGTGTTCTGATAATATTAATAAATAGTGAATAAATAATCTGATTAAATATACAAAAGTACACTGTTAAATCAATGTGTGAAATGAGAGGAATGGTGACAAAGTACACAATACAGTACATGTGTATATTCACAGATACCGGCTGGTGATGGCTCATACAGTTTCAGTTATATGACCCTATTTATTAAAAATTGGCTGGACCATTGTATTAAACAGGCCCTCTGACCTCTTGTGTCTCCCTATTTCCTCATAGAATGTAAGCTCTTGTGAGCAGGGCCCTCACTCCTGTTGTTTGATATGTTTATTTCTTTGTCACATCGTAATGTCTTTTTTTGTCTGTTCATGTGTCCTCTGATTTGTAAAGTGCTGCGGAATATGTTGGTGCTATATACAGGTACATCTCAATAAAATTAGAATATCTTTGAAACGTTTCTTTCTTTCAGTAATTAAATTAAAATAGTGACCGCCTATATTTTCTAGATTCTTTACACAGAGAGTGTTCTATTTCAAGTGTTTTATTTCTGTAAATGTTGATTATGGATTACAGGTAATGAAAACCCAAATCTAAGAAAATTTGAATATTGTAAAAAAAGTTCAGTATTGTAAATTCAGTGTCACCTGCCAAGGTTTCCTAAGCCTTTAAATGGTCCCTCAGTCTGGTTCAGTAGGACACACAATCATGGAAGACGCTGATTATAAATTGTATTACTGAATTACTGAAATGAATGAACGTTTCAAAGATATTCTAATTTATTGAGATGCACCTGTAAATAAGGTTATTATTACTATTTGATATATATCTAAAACAATAAGTACCAAGAAATACAATTGGGCAGATAAATTAATAAATATGCACCAGAATTATGGCGTAATTTGAGCAAAAAGTTTTGTTCATGCTTTACATGTTCTATGTGTTTATTATCTGGATTATTTTACTTGATTCTTTTATTGGAAGGGCTTAATTCATAATGTCACTGCATAGGAAATGCCTGACTAGGAGTAATAGTAGAGTAGATGGGACAGAAGTAATACTTATTTCTATAAATTGTAGTTGTAGATACCAGCACTGAACACTCTACAATAGAGAATTATCATTACAATAAGGGGTAATAAAGGAACAGAAATTTCAGAATAATAGATATGATTTATATATTTTCAAATACATTGTAAAAATAGGACAATAACTAAAATATCAATTATGCTGAGTTCAGAGAATCATTCACATCACATGTCTCTGTAAGAAGTGTCCTTTACTGTTCTCCTCAGGGACTATTAGGATATTGTAACATTTAGGTAAAAACATGCAGCTCAATATTCCTCCCCCTGAACACAATATGGCGAATATCTCTACGATGACCATGTGTTTCCCTGTACTGCTCAGATAGGCCGGGATGGCACAGATCCACACACTGCAGAACACCAGCATGCTGAAGGTGATGTACTTGGCTTCATTATAGATATCAGGTAATGTCCTCACCATAAAAGCTAGAACAAAACTCAAAGTCGCCAGAAACCCCATATAACCCAACATGAGATAAAAGGCCAAGACAGAACCTTCATTACACTGGATGATGATCTTCCCAGGATAATCCAGGTTATACTCTTGATATGGAGGAGACACTGACAACCAGATAACTGCATTCACAATCTGAATAGATGAACAGACCAACACTACTGAATAAGGAAGCTTAACTCCCACACACTTTCTCCAGGAGCTGTTAGGTCTGGTGGCCTTGAATGCTATGTAGACTATAGTGGTCTTGGCCAGGACAGAAGACACGGCTACTGTGAAGAAGGTGCCAAAAAAGATTTGTCGCACCATGCAGGTTATATCCACTGGACGACCGATGAACAGAAACACACAGAGTAAGCTGAAGATGAGAGAGCTCATTAAAATGAAGCTGACGTTCCGGTTATTGGCTCTGACAATGGGAGTGTTCCGGAATAAAATGAATATTCCTATTATAAATACAGTTATAAGAGAGAGTAATATGGAGATGGTGGAAAAGAATACGCTAAGGACATCAGTCTCATATGAAAAAAACTCATAATCTCTGACCACACAATTGTTTTTCTCCTCATTCGGCCATTCATCTTCAGGGCATCTCTGGCAATTTTCACTGTCTGTAATTGAAAACCAATTCAGCTTAGAATTCAATATTTCTTTGCTTTTTTATTTGTCTATCTATCTATCTATCTATCTATCTATCGATCTACAAAATAAAATTTAGACAGCACACCCAGTGTGAACAGGTGCTAACCACTATGGCAATATACAGGTACAAAAACTGCAGCAGCACTCTGCACACAGCACCAGGACAAATGGAAATAGAAATCCAAAAGGTATTACTGTTATTGTTAAAACCAAATAATGTGATCTATAAACTACACTTAGAAATTTGAGGTTCTTCATTATACACATTCGATCAAACAGTCAAATTTATAAGTGTAGTTTATAGATCACATTATTTGGTTTTAACAATAACAGTAATGCCTTTTGGATTTCTATTTCCATTTGCCCCGGTGCAGTGCACAGAGTGCTGTTGCAGTTTTTGTACCTATCTATCTAATTTATCCGCTTTCTGCTACTGTACAATACAGATTATCTGAGAGCAAATTCATGGCAGATAATTTTCAGTGTGTATGTCCTTTGTGCACATACCCCACTTGTACAGGAATGTCTTCTTCAGGTCCTCAAATATAATCAATATTGACCGGTTTGTCTAAAAGACATTACACCTGCAATGGGAACTGTTAAGCAAATCTCTATTTGTTCTGACTAAAATATTCAGAGTTTTGTACAAAATGGTGGAGATTTCATAAATGTCAATATACTGTATCTATATTTCTTGCCCATAGCAAACAATTTCAGCAAAATTTTTCTACAATGGTCTTTCCAAGTAATAGCTGCCCTGAATACTATGACCATAAAGATAATCGTTGATTATGTAGATAATCTGTTTTCCCTTAGTCCGAACAGCAGCACAATATGGGGTATCTCTGCCCCTGTGTGCTGGTAAGACAGGCTGAATTTTTAATTTAGAGAATTAATTAAATGATACTCCCCTATAAGAGGCCAATGAGACCTCCCCTCACTGTGTTAGTTATAAAGAATAAAAGAAAAAAACAACAATCCTTCCTAAAGGGGGGAAAGCTTGTGCTGCTGTTCGGACTAAGGGAAAACAGATTATCTACATAATCAACAATTCCCCTTACGTCCAACAGCAGCACAATATGGGGACGTAGCAATTAGATCCCCTAGGGAGGGTTCTCACTCACTACAGTACCGTATGAATGTCCAAAGGCAGTAGCCTCTGAACTACGGACATCTAACTGATAGTGTTTAAGAAAGGATAGTTGGTGGTGACCAAAAACAGCTGCACAAACTGCTCAAAAAGCAAGACCGACTCTCAGCCCAGGAGGCTGACACAGCCCTTTGATAAACTCGGGCGTTAACCTGAGCAAAAGAAATTTAAATTAAGAGGATTTTCCAATCTTCTGACTGTGCGCAGAAGATAAATTTTGGAGACACCATACTATATCCAGAGTATGGAGTCTTCCCCCTTCCTTGGAGGAAGGACCTGGATAGGAAAACTGGTAAGGAGACCACCTGTTAATATTAGCCCGAGAGGGCACCTTAGGGTTAAACCTAGGAAGAAATCTGAGCTGGACCCTAATGAAAAAAATATATGGCTCTTCAGAAAAAAAAGCCTGCAACTCTCGTATTCTTTTAGCTGAGGTGATAGCTAGCAAAAAGGGGGTTTGCAAGGCAGAAACTTAAAAGGGTATCCCCATGAACATAACCTTTTTAAATTTTGTCGATAATAAAAAGTTTAACATTTTTGCAAATATAAATAATTAAATATTTTGCAGCATTTAAAAATTTTTCTCTAATATCTTGTGATCACAGTCTTGGTGTCATGTTCGGTTGCTAATGGATACGACCATGAATGCAGGACCTTTCTAAGGTCAGAAAATCAGCAATTCTCCTCATACATGTAGTGTCCCTTCCTGATAACCTGCCCACAATAAGAAAATCATGGCTGGGTTTTTGACAAGTCCCAGACCACAGAAAGTTTCTGCATTTGTGGTCGTATCCATTGGCAACCGATCAAGACAACAGACTGTCACCACTAAGATAGATAAAATCTTTAAAACTCTGCAGAATTTTTAACTACTTATACAGTATTTACAAAATGTTTAACTTTTAATTATCTACAAAAATAGATATGATTATGTTCATGGGAATACCCTTTTAAGATCCACCTTCTCAAATGATTCCAAAGAACTGTGGATAGATCCCAGAGTGGAACGGGAGCTGCAACCACTTACCTAAGTCTCATAGCACCCTTAAGAAATTCTGGGAATTAAGGGGTTCTGAGACAATCTTTTGCTTAAGCAGGTGGATAGGGCTGAAACTTGTACCTTCAGTGTGGCAGGGAAAAGGCCCTTATCCAAGCAGTCCTGAAGAAAATTCTGAATCGTTCTCGTAGAAGGATTCAAACTATTCACTTCCTGTCTGGAGAACCACTCCTTGAAGACAATACCTATCCTTAGGTATCTTTCATTGGTGGATTCTGCTCTTGCACAGAAAAAAAGGTCTTTAGGATGACTTCTGACAGTCCATTAGAGACTGAGCAACCTTCAGGCTGTCAGGTTGAATCTCCTCAGATCCTGGCACTTCTGAGTTCCTTGGGAAACCAGGTTCAAGATTGGGGGAAGCCTCTAATAGATACCTCGACTCATGAGCATTAGTTGGGAACACCAAGCTCTTTTTGGTTATTACTGAGGCTTGGTCCTGTCTGACTTTCATCAATACCTCAGGTATCATGGAAAGTGGAAGGAAGTTGTACGACAGCTTGAACCTCCAAAGGATGGACAGGGCATCCACTGCCAAGGGATAGTCCACCTGATGTAGTGAGCAGAACGTCTCTACCTTGGCATTGAGTCTGGTCACCATAAGGTCTACTTCTGGAAGACCCCACTTCAGGGTGATCTGGTTGAACACTCTTGATTGAGAGACCATTCTCCTGATACGGTAAGACCCCGACTCAACTGATCCACTACTATGTTCAAGGAGCCCTTGATGTGAACTGCGGAGAGATGGGTCAGATCTTTCTCTGCCCAGTTGAAAATCAGACCTGCCTCCATGAGGAGGGAAAATTATCTGATGCCTTCCTGTTTATTACAGTCACCATGTTGATGGACTGGATCTTGACAGCTCTTCCTCTGAGAAGAGGAGAAGAATGGAGGAGTGCCAGGTAAACTGCTCTGAGTTCCCTCCAGATGGATGATATCATCCTTTCTAGCCTGCTCCAGACTCCTTGTACGGTTTTCTCGTACAGATGGGCTCCTCATCCTGAAAAGGATTCATCGGTCAACAGGGTCCAAAGAGGTTGGAATGTGGACATCCGACTTTCAGGTGTATCACCAATTGAGAGAAAGACGGGTTCTGGGAGAAAGTCTGATCCTCTTGTCAAGACTCAGAGGGCTATGATTTCACACCCCTAGTACTTCCGACTGGAGGGGATGCATATACCATAAAGTCCAAGGAACTGAAATGGCTAAGGCTGACATGAGGCCAGGACTCTAATAATTGTTCTGATGAACATCCGACGAGTCTTGAAAAGATATTATTATTTATTATGATAACCTGCATAGCGCCATCACATTCCGCAGCGCCTTCACAGACATTGACAGATATAGGGCACTGTCCCATATAGGACTTACAATCTACATTTCCTATCAGTATGTCTTAGGAGTGGTGGAGGAATCTGGAGACCCCGGAGGAAACCCAAGCAAACATGGGGAGAAAACACAGTCTCCCTGCAGATGCTGTCCCTGGCAGGATACGAACCCAAGACTGCAGCACCAACCACTGAGCCACCGTATTGGAAGTGCTCCAATCATCTTTCTCTCCTTATCGGAGTTAAAGAAATTTCTAGGCGGACAGAGTCAGACTGAACCTTCTTCCGTGTGGAAGGAATCACCTCTGACTTCTTCCGGTTATTAACCTGGATGCTGGAAAAAACGACACAGTTGTCTGCAGGTGCTGGAGCAGGATGGTTTCTGACTAGGCTTTTATTAGCCAGTCATCTAAATATGGCACTATGAACAGACCTTGAAGTCTGAGTGCGGTTGTTTCTGGAGCCATCACCTAGGTAAAGGTGTGGGGAGCCGAGGAAATGCCGAAGGGCAGGGCCGAAAACTGGAAATGTCACCTGTGGGCGGCAACTGAAACAGCAATTCTCAGATACCTTCTGTGAGGAGGATAACTGGAACTTGTAAGTACGCATCCTTTAGGTCGAGAATGACAAGAACATTGCTTTGGGGCAAGGATGTGACCAACTTCCCGGTGTCCCTTTGGAAACGCTCTTCCTTATGAAGAGACTTAGATATATTAGGACTATAACATATATTGGTAGCGGGAAGTCTGGAGAGTAGACCCCAAACCTTCTTCTGAGGGGGAACCTTTCCCAAGGCCCTCCTGCCCAGGTATTCCAGAATGGAATTTTCCAGTATAACCTGATCCAGTGCAGGAAGAGAATGGGTTGCAAGAATCTGTCTTGTGGTGGGCGAAGAAATTTGTCCGCATAACCCCGCTGTACTGATCTGCAAGACCAAAGTTCTTGGATCTTCTCCTGCCAGCAGGAGAGAGAAAATAGGAGAGACATCCCCCAACAGGAATACTTGCCGCCACAGGAGGCGAAAAGTTGGCATCAAAACCAGGCTTCTTTCTACCCTTCCTTGGGGAACTTACGTCCAGCCCCTCTGGGCTGATATCTAGCACGCTGATATTGGAACGTAGATTGAGGCGGCTGCGCTGATAACTTTTGCACCAGCCAGAAGATCCTGATTTCCCTTTAAAGGATTACGGAAGGCACTTTTTCTTTTAATCACAAGACCTTCCATGATGTCATCCAGGCCTCTGTTAAAATGTTTACCCAGCTCAAGGGTAGGGAGCATACGTTATACTTGGATGCATTGTCCGCTCCCCGAGGTTTCAACCATAATGGCCTTCTAGCAGCTGTAGAGAAGGCCCTAGATTTGGCAGGCATCTTCACCTGGTATACGGAAACTTCTGCTAGATACTCTCTTATTCGCTACCTCTTTGGAGGTGATGTCTACAGAAGCTTGAGCAGAGGCAGAGGATTAAGCCTTCCTAAAGGTATACTCCAAGCGACTATGTATAGAGATCTGGAGATTGCCTGTCAAAGCTTTATCCAGTGTTGCGTCCACTTGGAAGGCCCTTGGCCCCCTATAGGTGGAAGTAGAGGCTTCCCCAAGTTCAACATCACGGTCGCTGACCAGATGGACTTCAGCAGCCTAGGCATCCTTAACAAGAGGCCTGCTGGGATTTAGCGAAGTGTCTTCATCACACGAGTGCATCACATTGAGTATGTGAAATTCCTCTTCTGGATGTCTCTCAGTATGAAGCTTCTTGAGAAATCAAGTTCCGGATTTCTATCCTGCTCCTTGACCCACACAATTATGTCACGAATGGACGAATTCTCAGATGGGGTCCCACAGCATTGGCGAAAGCGAGTGTAATCGTACCATCAGGCAGAGGGATGTCACATTCTGTATAAGCGAAATGTTTCATCTTAGAGGACCTTTACCTCATTAAGTCGCCGCTGCCACCGAAAGCAGTCAGAACAGTATCAAACAAAAATGTACAGCCTATCAGAGAAACAAACTTCTGAAGAAGGTTTAAATAAGTAGGGAGAAGACCATACTTACCCATAAAACTTATATACACAAACTTTTTAAGAGACCCTTAACAACGGTGTCTTTAATGCCGCTACAGCGGTATAGAGAATGGCCTAAACTAGTCCGGCAGCGCAGTCCAGCACTACTGGGAGAAGGCTGCAGAAGTGTAACAGAAAAAAAGGGTCCAGGAAAACAGGACCTGCAAAAAAGGTTCTGAAACCTGAAGGGACAAAATCACTTCCCCTGGATTAAAAAACCTTTCTCTTTAATTCCACTGCTATAGGAAGTGTGGTGTGTCTTTGTGGCACACTGGAATAGAACCATAACTGCAACAAAAACGCAGTGTAGGGAACTTGTGTCTGAGACGCTGTCATCAGTTTAAACTGAGCACAAGCACCTGAAGCATAAGCTCTGCTGAAGAGCTCAGCCAGGCAGGAGATGCATAGAGGTTTATTTTAACCCTGCAATACAGCCTCCAAGTTCAGAAACTGATACATACTGAATGCACAGCCTGCCCAACCGCAAACATCTCACCTGAGATCAGACAAGGGCAGGCACACCCAGCCCAGAATGACCACAGACAGAGAGCGCAGCAGGGAGAAACAAGGAAGCCTTAGGAGTAAAACGCGCCCAAGGAAAAAGATGAACAGCTGAAAGAGGAGAAAAAAATTACAAAAATGTAGTTAACTCCCAAAATCCTTAGGAAAAAATGGGAGGACAAAGAGCCACACAGGACGGAAAAAAAACACAGTGAGGGGAGATCTCCTTGGCCTCTTATAGGGGAGTATCACTTAATTAATTATGTAAATTAAAAATTCCGCCTGTCCTACCAGCACACAGAGGCAAAGATACCCCATATTGTGCTATTGTTGGACATAAGGGGAATTTGTCTTCTAAATTCTATCCAATGACTATTTTCTTCAGAGCAGTTGAGATTGTTGGAGTAATGACCTCCTCTACTGTCAATGTGCAGATTGCTTTGTATACATATCCATCAATAAATAGATACAGTACATTGCAGAGAATCTAGGACAATCTGACAGCTCACCACATGTTAGAACAGTGGGACGGTTTTATTTTAGGAAGAATACGGTAAATGGTTACCATTGGGAAAAAGCAACGAATAGTTGCTTGATGTCCTGGATTTTGTAAAAGGTTGTTTAACTGCTAACTACAGGCAGTTACAGAGAAAAATATGATACACTGCATGTAAAATAATCATGGAAGACTTGTGTATCTGAGACTGGAGGGACATGACATCATGATGTGAACATGTGTTGGATAGATGGCAGGCAGCAGCATGTGTTTCTTGTTCGGTTCGTGAGCGGTGCTGAGCTGGTTTATTCTCCAAAGCTTACGTACAAAGATTGCAGTAATCTATATCAATACTACCTAATACTTTCACCAAAGTCTAAAATACAAATGTATAAAGGTAGAGACCCTTTAAAACGTAACTTTTAATTCAGAAATAAAATAAAAGAGTATGTAGGGATGATGCGGTTATAGCAAGATAACCAGTTGCATCAAGCATGCAGATACTTCTCTCTGCTTTTGCTGTCCTCCCACATATCTAGTGTGGGCTATTACATGTCCCTCAGCATAACAGGTATTACAAATTTAGCAGCAGCAATCATAAATTTGGGAAGATCATTGGTGGAAGGGGGTAAAACCTCATTGGGGAAGCAATAAGGAAATGAGTTCATCTGATATTTTAATCTGGGTATGACAAATAATATTAATATGTGATTCTATCACTGCCCAGTAGCAGCATAAGGAGGGTTACAACCACCAATTGTGGGTCATATTGCCAGCCTTCCAAAATGCATAACTTTTTTATTCTTCTGTCGAAATAGCTAAGTGAGGGCTTATTCTTTGCATGTCGAGTTGTACTATCATTTGCCACCATTTTGGGGTACATATAATATTATAGTTAGTTTTTATTAATATTTTTTGAAGGTCCATGTGACATAACACACAATTCTATCATAATTTTTTGCATTTTCATTTTTATGGCATTCACTCTGTATTTCAAATGACAATGCAGCTTTGTCCAGGGGATCATTGCAACGAATGTGCCTCATAACACCAGTTACTAGTTTACATTTTGTAGGAGTCAAGTTCCAAAGTAGCCAATATGAACTTTAGATAGGAATTTAGAGGAAAGAGACCACAGAAGTGTTTAGTTTTCTAGTCATGTAGGGTTAGTGGGCCACACCAAGTAAAGTGAGAAATACCTCTTAAATGTGGTAGAAAAATCTGATTGGTGAAGGAAAGTTATAGAATCATTTGTTGAGACTTTCACAAGATTCAATAGGAATGGTTCACTGCCAGGCTGGGTCAACTAAACCATCATAAGTCTCAGTGGCACATCAGTAAGACATTGAAATCATTTGTCCAAGAAGTGTGGTTGCACACTCAGAGTGGCTATAGAAGAAATCCGGGGCTAAATGCAAAGCTCCAGGCTTCTGACAATCTTCCATGATTCATTTAGGCATGAAAAAAATTGTTAGGAATAAGAGTTTAAATTAGTTTAAAATATAGTGTATGACACTGTCAGAGCTTCTAGGACTCTATCTATAAAACATAGTGTATGACCCCATCAGCGTTGTCAGCGTTCCTACGACTCTAGCTATAAAGCATATTGTATAACCCCATCAGCGTTTCTAGGACTCTATCTATAAAACATAGTGTATGACACTGTTAGGACTCTTAGGACTCTATCTATAAAACATAGTGTATGACCCCGTCAGCGTTCCTAGGACTTTATCTATAAAACATAGTGTATGACACTATCAGAGCTTCTAGGACACTATATCTATAAAACATAGTGTATGACACTGTCACGACTCCTAGGACTCTATCTATAAAACATGGTGTATGACACTGTCAGAGCTTCTAGGACCCTATCTATAAAACATAGTATATTATATTGTCAGTGCTCATAGGACTGTATTTAGTCCATTTCTAGCTCTCCAATGCAAACATAGTCAAAGTAATGTCAAATGACAGTAACATGTACTGTATGTCTTTTGGAAAACAGATGGTTCCAAGTGGATCCAAAGTTCTTGGTATTTTTTTGTTTTGTTTTTTTTTTTTTTTCATTTTTTTAATATAAACAAATTATCCTGATTTTGGGAGAAGATACCTGCCTGTCATATTGGCGATTTACAAGTGGTGATTTACTTATCTGCACTGGTGCTCTCCTCAATGTGAGAGATTCTTGTCCCTAACCCACTCATTGCCTCCCACTTTGCTCTGTACTGATGAAGGACAACAATCCGGAAACAGCGCTGTATGCAGATAAATGAAATTGGCTTGGCTAAAATCCCTTTTGCTGTCTCAAGGCTCAGTGAGTCAAAAGCAAATTGAGGATCTGTTACATCCAACAAAGGGCGCATGAGCTCCCCAGCTCCTTTCCCATAATGCCTTGTGATATGTAGATGCTAAGTAGAGGGCAAAAGGCAATTAAATCTCTACACACCTTCACTGGTGCTCTCCTCAATGTGAGAGATTCTTGTCCCTAACCCACTCATTGCCTCCCACTAAGCCAGCCAATTCACTTTGCTCTGTACTGATGAAGGACAACAATCCGGAAACAGCGCTGTATGCAGATAAGTGAAATTGGCTTGGCTAAAATCCCTTTTGCTGTCTCAAGGCTCGGTGAGTCAAAAGCAAATTGAGGATCTGTTACATCCAACAGAGGGCGCATGAGCTCCCCAGCTCCTTTCCCATAATGCCTTGAGAGTTGTTGAAAGGCATCAACCCATCAGCATGACTGGTATTTGCTCCACTGAGTATACAGGAGGAGCACTACCAGCGCTCTACACTGGCTTTCAGCAGAGTACTGGTGTGCATGTTTCTCACCAAACTGACAGAAACAGATTCCATTAGGGTGGCATAAGGGCCAAATATCCTGTAGTGATACTTGTGCTTACTTACTGTACTTATTCACTGGGAGGACAGTAAGACTAGAGTGAATTCAGAGAGATGTTGGATGCCTTTCTTGAAAGTAATAATATTATGTGATATTTGTGATAGATCACTGAAAAAGGGAAATATATACAGAAATTTAATCAGTTATTTGGGGTCAGGAAGAAATTGTTTCCCTGAGATTATGAAAATTGGCTTTAGATTCAGAGATTGTTGCCTTTATTTGGATAAATATTACAAGAAATTAGTTAAACTAGAATGACTTATTTTTGTAGTTTATTCAACCATGCTACAGGACTACATCTGTATATAGAGAATTTCTGAATGGTGTTCATTAAAAAATAAATGTGCTATACATTTAGAGAAGTTTCATGTTTCATTAAATTTCCATTCAGTGCCCCTAATATGCCTCATTTTCCCCATCTGTCTTACATTGTGAAATGTCTTTCTATTATAATTGGCCTAAACTAAAGTGGTGGGGTGGAGCACTGACCATCTCTGAGGGACCCAATGGGGCAGATTTATTAAGACTGGCTTTTCATAAATCAACCATACAAACCAGATTCAGAATAGAAAACTATACCAATTAGGAACCTGGTGTGAGTTATAATGAATATGTTGGACCGAGGCATCTGCGAATTGCCCGTACCCTCTCCACTCTGACCACCCCACTCCTTGCTCAGTCCACAATCACACAATGTGGTGATTGACATGCAGAACACAGGTTGTGGCACATGTTTGGCACAAGAAAGGGCCTTGCACCAAATGTGTGCCACAGTAAAAGGACTGATACATTTTCTCAGTGTTTTCTATAAAACCAGAAGGTCAAACTCAATGAAAGTTCAGTGCTCCAGAGGAAAGCACAAAACTGTATGAAATTGCCTCTAAAGCATCTAAAAATGCAGAGCATGGATGACAATAGAGAACAGTAGAAACAGCTACCTAAATCTCACACAACCCTGGCTGATAGAGTCTAAGGCTACCCAGACATCTTCACCAGAGCCTTCTGCAAGACCAGATCGTCTTTAGCTAGATATGAACCCAATTTATCAGAACTAGTAGCTAGTATAAAAGCAAAGTGAACAGTACAAACTGAAGTCAAGCCAGGAAACAAGCAAAAACTAACCAAGTCAAACCAAAAGAGCACAGAATATCCAAATCAGAAACGCGTTCAATCCGAGAGTCAACATTCTAAGTCAAATCAGTAAGCAAGCAGATGTCCAGTAAACAAGCCGAAGTCAGTCACCAAGAATGTAGCAAATAAACAGATGAGCACAGGAAACAAGAACCTAGCTAATGCAATAATTAATAGCAGGCACATGGGAAGTTCTGAACAAACATTGAATATCCCTCCTCAGCTGCTGATTGGTTTAGTGTCTCAGAGCTCTGGCTATCTGCAGAGTCAGTGAAAGCTGTGCATGTTGGTATGGTAATCTTAAAGCAACACTGCAGTGAAGAGAATACATACTGAGAATCCTAACAACAACTTTGCAATAAAACAGTCAGCTATTTATTCATTAACATTACACAACATACAGGCTCATTTTTAAAAGGGGGACAGAAAAACATTTGATGGAGTACTTTAACTTTATTCTCTTTAGTCTCTTTTTTTATTTCCATTTAGGGAGTGCGGCTTTTTTTTTGCTTGATGGTCTAAAGTTTTTTTATTGGAACCATTTTGTGGTGCATATGACGTTTTGCACACTTTTTATTCCATTTTTGGGTGACACAAAAACATTTTGGATATTGTGTTTTTTTATTCCATATGGTGGGGTAAGTATTTTTATATTTTATTAATTTGGACATTTTTGGTTGCAGTAATACCAATTATGTTCGTTTTTTGCCTAATTTTTTTGGTAACAATTAGGAAATGGTGGTTTGAATATTTTACATTTTTTGTTTTTTTGGGGGATCCTTTACAAGACCCTGAAAGGCCAAAACATCTGATCAGCACACTGCAATCTCAATGCAAGTAAGTTGAGGGGAAGTGAGTAGGGGTCTGAAGCAGCCCCCTATCTTTTACTAACCTTTGTTATTGTTGCTACTGACCATGGCATCTGGTGGGTTGAATATCTGGGATATACTGTAGTTACTGCAGGCAGGTGACAGCTGTATATCACCTGGCACACTCTGTGTAGGACCTGGACTCAGCTTCCACACTATAGTCCATGCTATAGCTCTCTTTCAAACTTTCTTTGTACATGTACAGTAGATGTCGGCAAGGGGATAAATAATATAATTGCGGTGACCAGATGGAAGGTAACGCTGCAGTTGGGATTGCGGGGTGCAAACAGCGCAGACTTGTCACGGTCTCTGGGCACGAGGGCGCAGCGCTGGTGCTGTCCCACGTTACCACCACTGGTACCGGTGATGAGGGGGCTGCACAAATGTTGGTGATGATTGTTCCCCCGGGGCGCTTCCCCTATACTGTGCCGACTGGTGGTGTTTGGGGCGCCCTGATGTTGTCGGTGCAGAGTCAGACACAGAAACGGTTGTAAAGTTGAACTTTTACTTCCATAGGTGTGGAGGCACAAATGCTTAAACAGTTTCTTCAATACAAAACAACGGGGTACGCCTGGTGACACAGCAAAGTCCTGGGGTGCAGGGTAGACTTGATGAAAGGTGCGTCTGGGCTCCTATTTGGCTCATAGGAGGATGCCCACCATGATACTAGTACATAATATTCCCCACTCACGCTATGTGGTCCTGATAGCTCAGAGTTTCGGGGGTGCAATAGTCAGGGTGGCAGGATATTCCACAGGTCTGGCCTTAGCCCCTGGATCCTGTGATACTTGCTATGGAGCACGTGTTCCAGAATGTTCTCTCCACAGTCTCAGGCTGACAAGATAATGATGCTTGACTTCCTTCAGGGCGATGGCTAGGCAGACAGGGGACAGGATCTTCTGAATAGCTGGAGTATGTCAGCTCTCCAACCTTCCTGGGCCTGTCTAGGACTTGAGATTCCTGCACTAAACTCACTGCTTTCTTCACAGGACATCACACTTATCTCCTCACCTCCTCCTCCTAACACTCCAAACTTCTAACTCCACACACGCAGGACCTTCCTGCAGGGGTGTTACCATGGGGACCCAGTGATCAGCTGACTCCTCCCCTTTTCCCAGGCGATGTCCTCCCATTGGACATTTGGTTACTATTCAATCCTATGGGAGGTGTAATGCATGTGTGAGGCTCACTAGGTGGCGCTGTGTTGTGTGAGACTCAGGACCCCCTGCTATGTCACACAGGCTATGAAGCAACAGGAAATAATACAATGCACAGAGATCACCCTCAGCCCAGCCATAGCCAGCTCTGGGATGCCACATACTCCCCCTCTTTCACTGAGCCGACCTCGGCGACGGGCTGGGGTGAAGGTGAGAAATGTAACATAACGTTAATAAATACGAATAAAGTGCAAATGGGTCCAGAGGCTCTCTGGCACAAATTTTGTGAGTGTCCATTATCATGAGAGTCTCTCTGAGAAACAATAAACAGTCCTTTCTGTAAGGAAGAGTAGGCACTCTAGCACCAATGTCCATACCGCAATGGGGTAACAGAACTTCCTTGGCTCGGTGAGCCAGGCACTATGGCTTGGATTGTTGCATATAAATGTAAATAATAATAATAATAATAATAATAGTCCTTTAATAGTCCCACAATGGGGAAATTCAGTACTCTCAGAGCTGCTGTAGCTGGCAGCCACTCCAGCGGCGCCATCTTGGAAAAAAAAAAAAAAAAAAAAAAAAATACTATAAATACTATATTACATGGCAAGATATTATATATATACTATATATACACACAGGAAAAACATTAATGTAATCAGAGCAGGAATAACATATATACAGAAGCAGAGACAGTTAACCTCTTTTACCCAAGGACAGCCATGGCATCACTATAGCGTGTTGGAGGTATGCCTTTTGTGGTACGCTCAGAACGCCTAAGTGTAACGAGATTTGAATCAGGAACAGAGTCACTGAAATCAATTAAATCATCTGTCGAAGGGTTCTCTTGCACTAGAGCAATTGGTGGATAACAGCTAAATGGTAGTAGTTTAGGCGCCCACATAAGCTCAGTTAACGTTGGGGGTCTCTCTTTCGCTTCAGAAGGTGACAAGATCTCTGTACTCGTTGTCTCAGCTGGGGGCACCTCTGTGGGTAGTCCTTCTTTAAGGCACAGCTTCAGACGGTTTCGGTGTACTACTTGGGGCTGTCTCCCAGGTTTAGAGATCTCATACACGTCGGATTCAGGATATGGTATGGAGATGACACTGTATGGTTCTTTCTCCCAGAATGGATCCAATTTCCCATTCCGATGGTTATTCCTTAACCATACACGGTCACCAACTTTCAGGGGCGCTGCATGGGCGCGATGGTTGTAATCCTCCTGTTGTCTCCTACGAACCTCATCCATGCGCGTTTCAACTATCTCTTTAGCTTCCTCCATACGTCGGCGGTGTTCAACAACCCAGTCTGTTATGGGTAGTGGATTGATGGTGTCAGGGACCTTCACACCAAGGGTTAAGTCTGAAGGAAGTTGACCTTGTCTTCCAAACATTAGATAAAATGGTGCGTATCCCGTAGATGTTTGGGGTGTGTTGTTGTAAATATAGGCCAAGTCCTTGATACGCTCAGGCCACTCAACACCAGGTGTAACTGCGGCTGTTCTTAGCATGCCGATGATCACTTGATTTGCCTTCTCACACATACCATTCCCTTGAGGGTGATACGCTGTGGTTCGCAACTTCTTGCAGTCTTGGAACTGACACAGCTCACGGAACAATTGGAATTCAAACGCCGATCCACGGTCGGTGAGGATATGCTCAGGACAACCGTAATGGCGGACAAACTCTGCTTAGAAGGTCTCAGCCGTAGTTCTTGCTGTAAGATCTCTGACAGGCACGATGACAAGGAACTTGGAGTAATGATCCACCATTGTCAGAGCGTAGCTGTAGCCGGAACGTGTGGGACCCAACTTCACATGGTCCAGAGCAACAATTTCACATGGCTTTTGAGTCTTAATTGGATGTAGAGGGGCCTTCTGATCTCTTCGACCTTCCTTGGTGATACTACAGGCGGGACACTCTCGGCACCAACTCTCAATGTCACTCCTCATCCCAACCCAATAGAAGCGACGACGGATGGTAGCTTCGGTCTTTTGTACCCCGAAGTGACCGGATCTGTCATGATACGCCTCAAGTATCATCTGTGCATCTCTTCTTGGTACGAGGATCTGATGAAGCCTTTCACCTGTGACAGGATCAAGAGTGTTTCTATGTAGAAGGCCTCGTTGGACAAACAGGCGCTTCCTCTGTCGCCAAAGGCGTTTTAATTCCACGTCATGAAGACCTCTCTTTACACGGGTTGGTATTCTTCCTGTAAGCAGGAAATCTGACAATTCTCCTAAAACTCTGCTCTCTTCTTGGAACGTTTTCCACAGAGATGGCTCCTGGAGGGATTCGGCAGCTGTTTTCGCCAGAGATTCTCCTTCTACAGGGACACCAATAGCAACCTGATGGGCAAACTTGTAGAATGGTGGCATCTCCACCTCTTCCCAGATGTCTTCTCGGGGTGGTTCTTCTCCCACAGGCAACCTTGAGAGTGCATCAGCGTTAGCGTTGGACTTGCCACTGCGATACTTGACAGAGAACTTGTAATTCGCAAGTCTTGAGGCCCACCGTTGTTCAAGGACTCCCAGTCGAGCAGTGTCCAGATGCGCCAACGGATTGTTATCTGTGTACACGGTAAAGGGTGTGGCAGCCAGGTAGTCTTTAAACTTCTCTGTCACGGCCCAGACAAGCGCCAGAAGTTCGAGTTTGAAAGAACTATAGTTCTGGTCGTTCTTCTCCGCGCCTCTCAGACTCCTGCTGGCGTAGGCGATGACTCGCTCTTTGTTGTCCTGAAACTGGGACAACACTGCACCCAAACCTTGGTGACTTGCATCTGTGTACAAGCGGAATGGCTGACTGTAGTCGGGATAGGCTAGAATTGGTGGTTGCGTCAGAAGTGCTTTAAGCGCTTGAAAGGCTTCCTCTTGACGCGCTGTCCAGTCTACCGGAAGCTTTCGGTTGTAGTTTTCTCTGGGACAACCGCGCAACAACTCGTTCAGAGGCTCGGCTACTTGGGCGAAGTGTGGTATGAAACGCCGGTAGTAACCTGCGAATCCAAGGAAGCTTCGGACTTCTTTGACGGTAGTTGGTCTTCGCCAGTTCTGGACTGCAGTGATCTTTTCAGGATCAGGTTGGACGCCTTGTGCGCTCACGACATGCCCAAGATAGTGAACTTGGGGTTTCAACAGGTAGCACTTGGAGGGCTTCAACTTTAGGCCGTGCTGTATAAGTACCTTGAATACCTCGGACAGGTGACGAAGGTGTTCTTGGTATGTCCGGGAGAATACAATAACATCGTCCAGGTACAGTAGCACACTCTGGAAATTCTCATGGCCGAGGCACCTCTCCATAAGCCGTTGGAATGTGGCTGGGGCATTACATAGCCCAAATGGCATACTATTAAATTCAAAGAGTCCCATCGGGGTCGTAAACGCAGTCTTTTCACGATCTTCAGGCGCCATAGGGACTTGCCAGTATCCACTGGTTAAGTCCAGGGTCGAGAAACAGGTAGCTGATCCCAAAGCCGTTAGAGATTCCTCAATCCGCGGCAATGGGTATGCGTCCTTGTGCGTGACGTTGTTGAGTTTACGATAGTCCACACAAAATCGTAGGGTTCCGTCTTTCTTCTTGACAAGGACTAGTGGGGCTGCCCAGGGGCTGTTACTCTAACGGATGACATCAGCATCTCGCATCTCTTGGATCAACTTTTTCACCGGTTGGTACATCGCTGGTGGTATTGGACGGTGACGCTCCTTGATTGGATGGTGGTCGCCAGTCAGAATGCGATGTTGTATGGTCGTGGTCTTACCAAAGTCCAATGGGTGTTTGCTGAATGCCTGTTGGTAACGCTTGGCCACATTGCAAACCCCATTGATGTGCTCTATAGGGGTATTGGCGTCTCCCACGTTCAATTCATCCCACCAGGACTTCGTGGCTCCATTCTGAATGTTCTCAGCAGCTTGGGTGGAACGCTGTGTGGCGGTAGAATCAACAGAGATAATGTCTTCTGGTGCTAACCGGTGTAGCAGGGCCACAGAGTGGAACTTGTGGAGGTTCACGGGAGCATCGCCCAAGTTGACTAAGCGGACAGGAACACATCCATTGGAAACTGTGACAAGGCTGCGGGCAGCCATGACAAGTGGTTGGCCATCTACCTGTATGGGTTGTAGCAAAGCCTTGTAGTCCTGATTTTCTATGCCCGGACGGGCACGGCACCACACCATAGTTTCTGTTCCAGGCTGTAGGGTTACTGGACGGGTATCTTGGATCCGGACTCGACCAATTTCACCTTGTTTGTTGGCGAACTTGTGCTGGGCATTGAGTACACGAATGGCCCGCTGAATGGTCTGCTGGTCACTGGGAGAAGCTGTAAGGAGAGAGGCATGCAAGGCATCCAACACTTCTGCAAAGCAATGGCGTAAAACATTCATGCCTAATATTACAACTGCAAACCTATCATCCTCTACATCAGTGACAATTACACCCTGTCTAGGCAGTTTCAAGTCCCCAATCTGGATAGTGGGTTCCCAATAACCCTGCTGTGGTATGGGCTGTCCATTGCTGGCACACAGATTTATCCATGTGTCAGGCGTTCTATTCAACACACCTAAGTCCCAATGTTCAAGGAACACCTGCTTGCGCAGGGTTGTTACCTGAGATCCAGTGTCCACCAACGCTGTCAGAGGGACGCCGTTCACCCGGATTGTGATGTGTGGGCAGGCTGAGACGAAGCGTGACAATGGCACTGAAGATTCACCTGGGCCCTTCTTCTTTCCTCCCGAGGGGCGGCCCACGGCCTCGGGGGTGGCCCGTTTAACTGAAAACACTGAGGCCTGGTGTGTCCATATCTATGGCAATAGGTACAGTATGGCCTCTCACTCTGCGGAGGTTTCACTGAAAACGGACGTCTGGGTGGCGACTCAGGTGAGATGTTGAGACTTCGCAAAGGATCACTGGACGATGAAGACGGCTGGGTCAGATGATCTAGACGGACGGTGATCTGTTCCATGGCACGGGTCAGATGATCCACTCGGGCCAGAAGGTCATCTCTGGAGTCTGCTGGTGTAGGCTGCGCAGTTTGGGCAGCAGGTGAGGTACCCAGAGGTAGTGGCAGGACAACTGGAGCAATGCTTGTTGAGGGTCCAGGTGAGGGAGCACAGATGACTGGGCTCGGCTGGGGCTGCTCCTGTCCCAAGACCTGGATGGCAAGGGCCTTGAAGTCAGCAAACGTGATGCTGGGATGTTGTGCAGCAAGCATTCGCAACTGACTCTGGAGCAATGTGGTACCCGCCCCTTCTATGAAGCGGTCAAGCAAGATTTTATCAGAGTCCACATTTTCACGTGGATCCACTTGCACCACAGCTCTGAATGCCTCTTGGAGGGATAAAGCATAGTCCCGCAGGGTATCACCAGGTAGTTGTCGTCTGGAAAAGAAGCGCATCTTTACCTCGGAGACAGATCGCACGTCAAAGTTCACCTGGAGTTTGTCCAGAATTTGCCCAGGGGTTCTTTTGTCAGAGGCAGGCCAGGATTTGACCTCCCTAGCTGCAGCACCCTCAAGCTGGCCCAGCAGGATCTGTATCTGCTGTTCTGTATTCAGAGGATAGAACTGGAAGAGAGACAGCATCTTCTCACGAAAGTCCCTGAGGGTATGCGCCTCCCCTTTGTAGCGCGGCAGCCATGGTGCGCCAGGGTAAAATGGCATGGAGAATGGTAGGCTGCTCGCCATGGGCACTGCTGGATCACTAGAAACAGATGGCACAATGTCACTTTGCTCAGTCATGTTGTTTGCAGGTATGACTGAAATTAGGTCGCCGTCTCTTTAAGAAACTCAACTGCTTGCTGGCAGGGAATGGAGACTACAACTTGGAATGCTGTCCCTTTAAGAATGCTGTAGCTATTAACAGAGTCACTGTGATGCAGGCTGACGGTGTGCTCCCCCTCTTTAATGGTGGCACTCCCCACGGACACTGTACACGGAAAACACTCGCTGGGGCCGTGGGAGGACTGAAGACAAGGACAGGGAGGCACAGTACTCACTGACAGCAACTGCAGCGTGGACCAGAGATCAGCAGTGCACAGCAGGGACGGTGATGTGGCACCGGAGAGTCAGAAATGGCGCTGGCACGTTCGCCTTTCACTTTCTTGTATGGGTGCGCGTAGCATTGCGCTCAGGATTCTGGGCTCTCCTAAGATGGCGGCAGATGGGTCTCCTGGCCTCATGGGCAGTGCTAAAAATCTCCCGCACTTTTGCAAGGTACAGTTAACCCTTTGTGGGCGTTCTTACACAGCGATGTGGCGCAGCAAACAAGTCCTGGGCGTTTTAACTCTTCCAGGGCTGTAACACACTGAGAGGACAGTCTTTAGGGCTTACTTCAGGGGTATAGGGCTCCCCCCTCTTTGTGGCAAGCACTCTCAGGGAATAAACTTGATCTTAGCAAAGTCCACAATAAAGACCGATGCTCTGGAGACAATTTGGCGCACTTTTCGTGGCGACTTTCTCAAAATGGCACACACCCGTATCCTGTTCGTGACGCCAGTTTTTCTTGCGGTGACCAGATGGAAGGTAACGCTGCAGTTGGGATTGCGGGGTGCAAACAGCGCAGACTTGTCACGGTCTCTGGGCACGAGGGCGCAGCGCTGGTGCTGTCCCACGTTACCACCACTGGTACCGGTGATGAGGGGGCTGCACAAATGTTGGTGGTGATTGTTCCCCCGGGGCGCTTCCCCTATACTGTGCCGACTGGTGGTGTTTGGGGCGCCCTGATGTTGTCGGTGCAGAGTCAGACACAGAAACGGTTGTAAAGTTGAACTTTTACTTCCATGGGTGTGGAGGCACAAATGCTTAAACAGTTTCTTCAATACAAAACAACGGGGTATGCCTGGTGACACAGCAAAGTCCTGGGGTGCAGGGTAGACTTGATGAAAGGTGTTCCTAGCCCCTTATACTTCAGTTTTACAGCCCTAAGGTGCGTCTGGGCTCCTATTTGGCTCATAGGAGGATGCCCACCATGATACTAGTACATAATATTCCCCACTCACGTTATGTGGTCCTGATAGCTCAGAGTTTCGGGGTGCAATAGTCAGGGTGGCAGGATATTCCACAGGTCTGGCCTTGGCCCCTGGATCCTGTGATACTTGCTATGGAGCACGTGTTCCAGAATGTTCTCTCCACAGTCTCATGCTGACAAGATAATGATGCTTGACTTCCTTCAGGGCGATGGCTAGGCAGACAGGGGACAGGATCTTCTGAATAGCTGGAGTATGTCAGCTCTCCAACCTTCCTGGGCCTGTCTAGGACTTGAGATTCCTGCACTAAACTCACTGCTTTCTTCACAGGACATCACACTTATCTCCTCACCTCCTCCTCCTAACACTCCACACTTCTCACTCCTCACACGCAGGACCTTCCTGCAGGGGTGTTACCATGGGGACCCAGTGATCAGCTGACTCCTCCCCTTTTCCCAGGCAATGTCCTCCCATTGGACATTTGGTTACTATTCAATCCTATGGGAGGTGTAATGCATGTGTGAGGCTCACTAGGTGGCGCTGTGTTGTGTGAGACTCAGGACCCCCTGCTATGTCACACAGGCTATGAAGCAACAGGAAATAATACAATGCACAGAGATCACCCTCAGCCCAGCCATAGCCAGCTCTGGGATGCCACATAATAACATACCTGGTTCTGTTTCCATGTTATTACCTCTGGAATAATATTCAGCTGTTTATCCTCTGGAAATGATGCATCAAATTCTCCGACAATTGTCCTGGAAATTGTTTCTATCCCTTCATATATTGTTGCTAGCCAGTTAGATATTTCCAGGGGTGATATCCAATCTCCTTCCTCATCTAAATAATTCTTCTCTTCTTTTATGTATTTTCGTAACTTTAGATGATAAATTATGGTTTTAATAGCAAATTCCATTTAACAATAAATCCAATTTATTGTGAAACTTCACTTTTCTTACCTCTTTAAAAAGGTTTAGATTCTAACACCCTTAAAATAACCATCTGTTTACATCCAATTTATTCTTCTGAACGTATGTATTGTATTTAATGTCCATGAGAACAACTCTGAATCTCTCAGCTATTCAACTGCAATATTAAAGACATTGTCCAACTCATATTTTTATCATTTATCCCCTTGAGGACATGACCAAAATCCACCTTAGGCTGAGGCCCCAAGTTGAAGATACACAGCATTTTTGTTGCAGATTTTGCTGTGTTTTTTTGAGCCAAAGTCAGGAGCGACTTGAAAAGGAATGGAAAATATAAAGGAAGTTCTCTTATGTTAAATCCACTCCTGACTTTAGCTAAATAAAACTGCAGCAAATTTGCAAAAAAAAATAAAAAAAATGCTACATTTCTGCAATGTGGGACCTTAGCCTTAAAGGGGTTTTCCAGGCAAAAAAATATTTTTTTAAAAAAAGATCTGTTACTGCTATTAATGGGTTAATAAGAGCGCCATAATACCTTTAGCAGTGTTTTGAGTGATCTCTGGGTTTCTCTGGGAGCTCCTGGCATCCTCTTCATTTGTTTACATGATGTAGCTTCCTATTCTTTTATCCTACAACTACTATGATGCATCGCTCTTCACTCAGTGCTGACTCACACTACCTTCCCTTCTCACTCCCTCCCCCTCCTTCTCTCACTCCCTTACACCCCCTCCCTGTCTCCCTAGCTATCACGCTCACTACTAGCCCTTCTCAACTAACTCAGCACCCCCCACCCCATCATATTTACCTGTCTTCCTGCCCGGATCTTCTGGGCATGGGAGATGACTTCCTTCTGTGGAGACGGCTTCTCCTCTTCTTGACGTCTGCTGGCGCTTGTGTAATAGAGCAATGTCGCCACTTCGGCTCTATTGTACAAACGCCAGCAGACGTCAAGAAGAGGAGGAGCCGTCCCCACAGAAGAAAGTCATTTCCCATGCCCAGAGGATCCTGACAGGAAGACATTTAAGAATGATGATTTGGGGGGTTAGTATTGGTGATGTGCTCACGTGCCTCACAGTTTGCAGAACGCCTCTGGAAGAAAAGCCACTCCCAGGAAGACTTCCTTAGGTATAAAGAGGCAGTTCTCACATTCAAGAACGCACTCACCTCTGCAAAGCAGGTCTACTTCACCACACTAATATCTTCCCTATCCTGCAACCCCAAACAGCTATTCACTACCTTCCACTCCCTCCTCCGTCCTCCTGTGCCTCCTCCGACATCACTTCACTTATCACAGCCGACGATTTTGCCTCTTAATTCAGAAACAAAATTGACACCATCAGAGACAGTCTCACCCTACACCCCCAACAACCACTCTATCCAACTGCTCAGTGCTCATCATCTTTAACCTGTTTCTCCGCTGTCTCTGATGAAAAGCTCTCTACCCTAATCTCTAAATCTCACCTCACCTCCTGTGCACTCAACCCAATCCAGTCACATCTCATCCCAAAACTCTCGGAAGACATTACTCCTGCCCTAACCCATCTCTTCAAACTATCCCTAACCAATGAATCCTTCCCTTCAGACTTCAAACATGCTACCGTCACACCTATACTTAAGAAACCCTCCCTGGACCCGTCCTCTCCAGCCAACTATCTTCCATCTCACCCATTCCGAACTATACTCCTACCTCTCGTCCAATATGCTCTTTGACAGACTACAGTCAGGCTTCAGACCCCATCACTCGACAGAAACTGCCCTAACCAAGGTCACTAACGACCTTCTAACTGCCAAAGCCAAACGTCACTATTCTGTCCTCCTCCTACTCGACCTCTCCTCTGCCTTTGACACAGTCGACCATTCACTCCTGCTAGAAACTCTCTCATCCCTTGGCATCTCAGACCTGGCCCTTTCCTGGATCTCCTCATACCTCACCAACTGCACATTCAGCGTCTCCCACTCACACACCACCTCCCCGCCACACCCTCTTTTTGTAGGTGTCCCCCAAGGCTTCGTCCTAGGACCCCTCCTGTTCTCAATCTACACCCTAGGCCTTGGTCAACTCATAGAATCCCACGGTTTCCATTACCATTGCTATGCTGACGACACCCAAATATATCTCTCTGGACCAGACATTACCTCCCTGTTGTCCAGAGTCCCAGAATGTCTAGCAGTCGTAACCTCCTTACTCTCCTCCCGCTTTCTCAAACTCAACATGGAAAAAACGGAGTTCATAATCTTCACCCCTCCACGCACGATCCCCCTACCTGACCCATCTATCAAAATTAATGGAACCACTCTCACCCCAGTCACCCAAGCCTTCAAGTCGCATATTCAAACCCTCAACACCTCCTGCTGCCTCCAACTCAAGAACATCCATCGAATCCGCTCCTCACCCCTGAAACTACAAAGATGCTAGTCCATGCCCTCATAATCTCCTGCCTAGACTACTGTAACACCCTTCTCCATGGCCTCCCAGTTAACACCCTCGCCCCCCTCCAGTCCACCTTAAACTGTGCTGTTCGTCTAATACACCTCTCCCCCCGTTCTTCATTGGCCGCTCCCCTCTGTTAATCTCTTCTCTGGCTACCCGTTGCCCAGCGAATAGAGTTCAAATTACTAATGCTGACATACAAAGCCATCCACAGCCTGTCCCCTCCATATATCTCCGACCTAATCTCCCGCTACTTGCCCACACGTAACCTCCGATCCTCCAAAGACCTCCTACTCTTCTCTGCTCTTATCCGCTCTTCACACAATCGACTCCAAGACTTCTCCCGGGCATCACCCATACTCTGGAACTCATTACCAAGCCACATAAGACTGTCCCCCACAGTCACAAGCTTCAAGAAGTCCCTGAAGACTCACCTATTCAAGAAAGCCTACAACCTCCAATAACGCTACTGTCACCAAACCACCACCTGAGCAGCCTCTACCCCCACCTTCTGTCTCTATCCCTCTTCCCTCATAGATTGTAAGCCCTTGCGGGCAGGGCCCTCTATCCCACTGTACCAGTTGGTCTCTGTTAGCATTATCTGTTTTGTATATCTGGTGTGCCGTATGTAAATCCGCAAATGTAAAGCAGCATGGAATTAATGGTGCTATATAAATAAAAAATAATAATAATAATAATAGTGCGCCTGTTGTTTGATACTCCTTGGTTTCGTGACCTGGGTCCCGAGCAGTCAAATCCAACCTACCTTGCAGCAGGCTCTAGTGAAAACTTCAGTGAAGCCTTAGATTCCACACTCCAAAATAGTGTTGGGCAACTGAAAGCAGTCTAGTGGAATTCTGAGCAAACCTGTTCTACAGTCATGGCCAAAAGTTTTGAGAATGATACAAATATTAATTTTTACAAAGTCTACTGCTTCAGTTTTTCTAATGGCAATTTGCATATACTCCAGAATGTAATAAAGAGTGATCAGCTTAACAGCAATTACTTGCAAAGTCAATATTTTCCTAGAAAATGAACTTTATCCCCCAAAACACATTTCAACATCATTGCAGCCCTGCCTTAAAAGGACCACCTAACATCGTTTCAGTGATTGCTCCATTAACACAGGTGTGGGTGTTGATGAGGACAGGGCTGGAGATCAATCTGTCATGATTAAGTAAGAATGACACCACTGGACACTTTAAAAGGAGGCTGGTGCTTGCCATCATTGTTTCTCTTCTGTTAACCATGGTTATCTCTAAAGAAACACATGCAGTCATCATTGCACTGCACAAAAATGGCCTAACTGGGAAGAGTATTGCAGCTAGAAAGATTGCACCTCAGTCAACAATCTATCGCGTCATCAAGAACTTCAAGGAGAGAGGTTCCATTGGTGCCAAAAAGGCTCCAGGGCGCCCAAGAAAGACCAGCAAGCGGCAGGACCGTCTCTTAAAAGTGTTTCAGCTGCGGGATCGGGCTACCAGCAGTGCAGAGCTTGCTGAGGAATGGCAGCAGGCAGGTGTGAGTGCATCTGCACGCACTGTGAGGCGGAGACTCTTGGAGCAAGGCCTGGTCTCAAGGAGGGCAGCAAAGAAGCCACTTCTCTCCAGAAAAAACATCAGAGACAGACTGATATTCTGCAAAAGGTACAGGGAGTGGACTGCTGAGGACTGGGGTAAAGTCATTTTCTCTGATGAATCCCCTTTTCGATTGTTTGGAACATCTGGAAAACAGCTTATTCGGAGAAGAAGAGGTGAGCGCTACCACCAGTCTTGTCTCATGCCAACTGTAAAGCATCCTGAAACCATTCATGTGTGGGGTTGCTTCTCAGCCAAGGGAATCGGCTCTCTCACAGTCTTGCCTAAAAACACAGCCATGAATAAAGAATGGTACCAGAATGTCCTCCAAGAGCAACTTCTCCCAACCGTCCAAGAGCAGTTTGGCACTCAACTATGCCTTTTCCAGCATGATGGAGCACCTTGCCATAAAGCAAAGGTGATAACTAAATGGCTCAGGGAACAAAACATAGAGATTTTGGGTCCATGGCCTGGAAACTCCCCAGATCTTAATCCCATTGAGAACTTGTGGTCAATCATCAAGAGACGAGTGGACAAACAAAAACCAACAAATTCAGACAAAATGAAAGCATTGATTCTGCAAGAATGGACTACTATCAGTCAGGATTTGGTCCAGAAGTTGATTGAGAGCATGCCAGGGAGAATTGCAGAGGTCCTGAAGAAGAAGGGTCAACACTGCAAATATTGACTTGCTGCATTAACTCATTCTAACTGTCAATATAAGCTTCTGTTACTCATAATATGAATGCAATTATAATTCTGTATGTGATAAAAACATCTGACAAACACACATAAAAACCAGAGGGCAGCAGATCATGTGAAAATATAATATTTGTGTCATTCTCAAAACTTTTGGCCATGACTGTAGAGAATTTCAAGGAATACCTCCACCTGGGAATTGCAAACTGCAACTCCTTAAAGATATATTCACATAGCAGAATTTGTACAAACTGAAAAATTCAGCTTTAGGAATTTAAAGCTAAATCTTTGACCAAATTATGCAGTAGAATTCATCTTGGAATTTGTAAATACCACACCAGTCAAACAGAATTTTTCTGAAAAATATTCAAAAAGTTCTGCACTCCTTAGTTTAAAGAGATATCCAGTCTCAAAATGGTGCCAGAAGATATTGGAAAATATCCAAATGAATAGTAATGTAATACTTCGGCACTCCAAGTGTTAAACAACAATAAATTTTATTCCATTATGCAAAAATGCATAATGGAATAAAATGTATTGTTGTTTAACACTTGGAGTGCCGAAGTATTACATTACTAAACAGAATTTTTCTGACTCCCATTAACTTAAATAGCAGTTATCAGGTGGAATCTGCTTGAAGATTGGTTACAATGCTTAGTTTTTCTGCTCACTGAAAAATCAGCTAGAGGAAAAAAATAAGTATCTGCCTCCCACTGAAATGAACGGGAGACAAATTTGGTTCATTCAGTTCGAATGTGGAGCTGATTTTGAGGGAAAATCTGCCCCAAATTCAGCTTTGTGAACATACCCTAAAGTGATCAAAATGCTGCGGACAGCTATTGATCTTTTAAGTCAGATTTGTAAATGTCCTGTTATTCTTTCTCCTGAACAAGAACTTTTTCTTTTAATACACCAAAAATTATATCTGACACACAAACCTTTTATTATGCAGTTTCCTGTAATCCAGTGTTGTTAGTAGCTAAATAGGGAATAGTAGCATGGCCGCCGCTATTACCTTCATCTGTGGATGTGGTCTGAACTATATACAGTGCCTTGTGAAAGTATTCGGCCCCCTTGAACTTTTCAAGCTTTTGCCACATTTCAGGCTTCAAACATAAGGATATAAAATTTAAATTTTTTGGTGAAGAATCAACAACAAGTGGGACACAATTGTGAAGTGGAACGAAATTTATTGGCTATTTTAAACTTTTGTAAAAAATAAACAACTGAAAAGTGGGGCGTGCAATATTATTCGGCCCCTTTACTTTCAGTACAGCAAACTCACTCCAGAAGTTCAGTGAGGATCTCTGAATGATCCAATGTTGTCCTAAATGACTGATGATGATAAATATAATCCACCTGTGTGTAATCAAGTCTCCGTATAAATGTACCTGCTCTGTGATAGTCTCAGGGTTCTGTTTAAAGCGCAGAGAGCATCATGAAGACCAAGGAACACACCAGGCAGGTCCGTGATACTGTTGTGGAGAAGTTTAAAGCCGGATTTGGATACAAAAAGATTTCCCAAACTTTAAACATCCCAAGGAGCACTGTTCAAGTGATCATATTGAAATGAAAGGAGTATCAGACCACTGCAAATCTACCAAGACCCAGCCGTCCCTCTAAACTTTCATCTCAAACAAGGAGAAGACTGATCAGAGATGCAGCGAAGACGCCCTTGATCTCTCTGGATGAACTGCAGAGATCTACAGCTGAGGTGGGAGAGTCTGTCCATAGGACAACAATCAGTCGTACACTGCACAAATCTGGCCTTTATGGAAGAGTGGCAAGAAGAAAGCCATTTCTCAAAGATATCCATAAAAAGTCTTGTTTAAAGTTTGCCACAAGCCACCTGGGAGACACACCAAACATGTGGAAGAAGGTGCTCTGGTCAGATGAAACCAAAATCGAACTTTTTGGCCACAATGCAAAACGATATGTTTGGCGTAAAAACAACACAGCTCATCACCCTGAACACACCATCCCCACTGTCACACATGGTGGTGGCAGCATCATGGTTTGGGCCTGCTTTTCTTCAGCAGGGACAGGGAAGATGGTTAAAATTGATGGGAAGATGGATGGAGACAAATACAGGACCATTCTGGAAGAAAACTTGTTGGAATCTGCAAAAGACCTGCGACTGAGACGGAGATTTATCTTCCAACAAGACAATGATCCCAAACATAAAGCAAAATCTACAATGGAATGGTTCACAAATAAACATATCCAGGTGTTAGAATGGCCAAGTCAAAGTCCAGACCTGAATCCAATCGAGAATCTGTGGAAAAAAATGAAAACTGCTGTTCACAAACACTCTACATCCAACCTCACTGAGCTCGAGCTGTTTTCCAAGGAAGAATGGGCAAGAATTTCAGTCTCTCCATGTGCACAACTGATAGAGACATACCCCAGGCGACTTGCAGCTATAATCGCAGCAAAAGGTGGCGCTACAAAGTATTAACTTAAGGGGGCCGAATAATTTGGCACGCCCCACTTTTCAGTTTTTTATTTTTTACAAAAGTTTAAAATATCCAATAAATTTCGTTCCACTTCACGATTGTGTCCCACTTGTTGTTGATTCTTCACCAAAAAATTTAAATTTTATATCCTTATGTTTGAAGCCTGAAATGTGGCAAAAGGTTGAAAAGTTCAAGGGGGCCGAATACTTTTGCAAGGCACTGTATGTAGTAACTATATAAATGGAGAACTTTAATAGTAACAACAGTATCAAAAATCATGAAAGATTACACATAGTCCAAAACAGGAAGGGTAAGATCTGCTTATTGTAGAAGTGCTTTTTTGGGATGTGGCCGTTCAAGTTGTGGTGTTTGCAGAAATGCTGTTAAAATATCTTATTTCATCTGATAACACAGGATTATTCAATTTGAAATCATTCATAAACTGTGACAGTCGCCATCTTGTATAAAACATAGGTTCCTAGGAGCCCTAAGAATATTCTACACTATGTTTTATAGATAGGTTCCTAGGAGCCCTAAGAGTATTCTTCACTATGTTTTATAGATAGGTTCCTAGGAGCCCTACCCTAAGAGTATTCTACACTATGTTTTATAGATAGATTCCTAGGAGCCCTAAGAGTATTCTACACTATGTTTTATAGATTGGTTCCTAGGAGCCCTGACAGTGTTCTACACTATGTATTATTGATAGGTTCCTAGGAGCCCTGACAGTGTTCTACACTATGTTTTATACATAGGTTCCTAGGAGCCCTAAGAGTGTTTTACACTATGTTTTATAGATAGGTTCCTAGGAGCCCTAAGAAAATTCTACACTATGTTTTATAGATAGGTTCCTAGGAGCCCTGACAGTGTTCTACACTATGTTTTATACATAGGTTCCTAGGAGCCCTAAAAGTGTTTTACACTATGTTTTATAGATAGGTTCCTAGGAGCCCTAAGAGAATTATACACTATCTATAAAACATAGTGTAGAACACTGTCAGAGCTCCTAGGAACCTATCTATAAAACATAGTGTAGAATAATCTTATGACTCTTCGGAATATATCTATAAAACATGATGTAGAATACTCTCAGGGCTCCCAGGAACCTATATATCTAATTTCTAGTTCTCTAGGGCAAACACAGCCAAAGTTATGTCAAAGTGAAAAGTGACATTATTATACTCTGGGGTCTCTTCTAGCGCTCTTCTGTGACATCATCAGCCCAGGAGTCATGGCTGAGGCCTATAATTGGGCCATCTTGATCACATGAGCATGCCAAGCGTCATGACATCATGACGCACGGCGTGCCTAGGTCATCACTGAGGCCCAATCACAAGCCTCAGCACTGAATCTGGGCTGATGATGTTACAGAAGAGCACCAGACACTGCGAGGAAGCCCAAGAGAGGTAATGGAATGTTGGAATGTGAGTAATTGTTTTTAGGTTTTTTTGTCACCTCCCCTGGACCTCCACTTATTTATAATCTGGGGTCTGAGGCCATGTTAGTTTGCCCAAGATGAATGTATGTCCATGTGTTCAGTTCCCTAAACAAAAAAAAATGAACAATTTAAAATGTCTAACAATGAGCTGTGAGGCTGTTCACTTTGACACTGTGAAAAATAAATTCACCAATATCTTTGCAACGGGTGAAGATACCAGCAAAGATGAAAGAGCACTGAATTCAGCACACCCTCAGCACTGCTATGGTGTATAATACTCCTTACCTGAGAGGACATGAAAGGTCCTCTTTAGCCTAAGGTCCCATGTTAAGGAAACACAACTTTTTTTTTGTTGTAGATTTTGCTGCACTTTTTTGAGCCAAAGTCAAGAGTGTTTACAAAAGGAATGGCAAATATCCTTGAAGCCCTTGTACTTTTCCCTTCTACTCAATCCACTCCTGGCTTTGGATCAAAAAACCGCAATAAAATTGGCAGAAAAGAAAGACGCGTTTCTGCAACGTGAGGCCTCAGCCTTAATGTGGATCTTGGGTGCTTTATTAATTTAGGACATTATTAATTTCAGGGGCACTATTACTTTAAGGGGTATGCAGGGGCATTATTAATTTAAAGATGCACACAGGGGGTATTATTTATTTCTAGGGGATTTTTATATAATATATTTTATAATTAGGGGTAACAGCAGGATGAGGACTTTGAGTAGGTGAGGACAATATGGGTCAGGTGCCTGAAAAACTGAGGAGCCAAAGATGTCTGTGTTACAAATGTTACAGAGACAAGTCACAGCTGGGAGAAGTGGTCTTGGTGGTCCAGTCTAAATGGAGGAAATGAAAAATGTGAATGGTTACAGTCAGAGACATCACCTGTAAGTCACTACATTTTTCCTGTATTGTACTCACTTAAATGGTCTGCAGAGCCCTGTGTAGAACCAGTATCAGAAGTTGAGTGGTCACCATGCACAGTGGGTGTCAGACAACAGCTGATGCTGCGCTCTAGCACCCATGGATGATGCTAAACTCTAATTGTGGGTATTAACCCCTTAGATGCCGCAGTCAAACTTTTGAAAGTGGGCCCCCCCAATGCCTCCCCATAGTTTTATTTCCCCTGCCCCCTCAACCATCAATGTGACATAAAAAAAAAAAAAAAAAAAAAAAGAATACTCACAAATCGCATTCCCACGAACCTGCAGGCTTCGACTGTAATTTCTGCGGCTCAGTGCTCCATTCGTTACCCTGCCGCAGACATTTTTAGCCAAAGGCTGAATAATGTATTCAACCTCTATCTGTGTCCTAAGGATAGAGTTGAAATTGCTGCCTGCCGCCCGAAACAGCGGGGCAGCACCCAAAATGTCCTGCTCAATCCGGGACAGCTGAAGGGACCCCCGCAACCATAGGGCCAGTGCAGCTGCACCGTTGCACCTATGGTTAAAGTGGCCCTGCATACAGTGCTGGCCAAAAGTATTGGCACCCCTGCAATTCTGTCAGATAATACTCACTTTCTTCCAGAAAATGATTGCAATCAGAAATGATTTGGTAATAATATCTTCATTTAATTTGTCGTCAATGGAAAACCACAAAAAGCATTGTCAAAAAGCCAAATTGGATATAATTCCACACCAAACATAAAAAAGGGGGTGGACAAAAGTATTGGCACCCTTTGAAAAATCATGTGATGCTTCTCTAATTTGTGTAATTAACAGCACCTGTTACTTACCTGTGGCACATAACAGGTGGTGGCAATAACTAAATCAGACTTGCAGCCAGTTGAAATGGATTAAAGTTGACTCAACCTCTGTCCTGTGTCCTTGTGTGTACCACGTTGAGCATGGAGAAAAGAAAGAAGACCAAAGAACTGTCTGAGGACTTGAGAAGCAAAATTGTGAGGAAGCATGAGCAATCTCAAGTCTACAAGTCCATCTCCAAAGACCTGAATGTTCCTGTGTCTACCGTGTGCAGTGTCATCAAGAAGTTTAAAGCCCATGGCACTGTGGCTAACCTCCCTAGATGTGGACGGAAAAGAAAAATTGACGAGAGATTTCAATGAAAGATTGTGCGGATGGTGGCTAAAGAACCTCGACTAACATCCAAACAAGTTCTAGCTGCCCTGCAGTCCGAGGGTACAACAGTGTCAACCCGTACTATCCGTCGGTGTCTGAATGAAAAGGGACTCTATGGTAGGATACCCAGGAAGACCCCACTTCTGACCCAGAGACATAAAAAAGCCAGGCTAGAATTTGCCAAAACTTACATGAGAAAGCCAAAAACTTTTTGGAAGAATGTTCTCTGGTCAGATGAGACAAAAGTAGAGCTTTTTGGGAAAAGGCATCAACATAGAGTTTACAGGAAAAAAAAAGAGGCCTTCAAAGAAAAGAACACGGTCCCTACAGTCAAACATGGCGGAGGTTCCCTGATGTTTTGGGGTTGCTTTGCTGCCTCTGGCACTGGACTGCTGGACCGTGTGCATGGCATTATGAAGTCTGAAGACTACCAACAAATTTTGCAGCATAATGTAGGGCCCAGTGTGAGAAAGCTGGGTCTCCCTCAGAGGTCATGGGTCTTCCAGCAGGACAATGACCCAAAACACACTTCAAAAAGCACTAGAAAATGGTTTGAGAGGAAGCACTGGAGACTTCTAAAGTGGCCAGCAATGAGTCCAGACCTGAATCCCATAGAACACCTGTGGAGAGATCTCAAAATGGCAGTTTGGAGAAGGCACCCTTCAAATCTCAGGGACCTGGAGAAATTTCCCAAAGAAGAATGGTCTAAAATTCCAGCAGAGCATTGTAAGAAACTCATTGATGGTTACCGGAAGCGGTTGTTCGCAGTTATTTTGTCTAAAGGTTGTGCTACCAAGTATTAGGCTGAGGGTGCCAATACTTTTGTCCGGACCATTTTTGGAGTTTTGTGTAAAATGATCAATGATTTGACTTTTTTTCATTCTCTTTTGTGTTTTTTCATTGCAAGCAAAATAAATGAAGATATTATTACCAAAGCATTTGTGATTGCAATCATTTTCTGGAAGAAATTGAGTATTATCTGACAGAATTGCAGGGGTGCCAATACTTTTGGCCAGCACTGTATATGACTTGCTGTACCTGGTAAATCTCAATTAACAATTTAATATGTGGGTATTGAGCACTAGAAGGGAAAATCCGCTATTTGGTTTTTGGAGCACAGATTTAGACAGTTTGGTTTTTAGATGTCATGCCACTTTTGTAGTGCACCTGAAATGCCAGTAAAGTAGAATCCCCTGACATGTGATGCCATTTTATAAATTACACCAGTCAATGAATTTATTCATGGGTACAGTGAGTATTTTTACCCTCGAAGTGATGCATTCATTTTTTTCCAGAAATGAGTTCACAATTAGCTGTGCAAGTGAAAATTGCAATTTTTCCAGAAACAGGTTATTTTAGATTGCAATATGTTATACCCAGCTATGGAGTGTGTGTCTCGGCTGACATAAGCTGGGCACAAGATATTGGGTACTGAAATGGTGGGTCTCCTGAAAAATTACAATTTTAACTTTTCACTGTGTATTCAGTTATGGAAATTAAAATAATGCAAAACTCGAGTGGAGAAGATGCTCGCTGTGCTCCTTGATAAATTCCTTGAGGGCTTTAGTTTATAAAATTGGGTCACTTCTTGGGGAATTCAACTTTACTGGCACCACTGGGGCTCAGCAAAAGTAGCATGATGTCCAAAATCTATTCCTTCTAAATCTTCACTCCAAAGGTCCCAAAAGTCAAACAGCAGTTTACACCCACATATACAACTTTTTTGTACCTGGGATAACCCATTTTAGGCTAAGGCCCCACATAGCAAAACACAGCTAAAAAATGTTGCAGAATGCTGCATTTTGCTAATTGATTTTGTAGGTAAAAATTGACATGCTGCGATTTTCAAAAATGCAGGTGTTTCTGAAAACGCAGCTTTTCAATGTGTGGATGGGATGAGCCAGGAACTCATTCACTTTGCAGGTAATGTAAAACTCAATGTTTTTTTTCACTGCATTTCCACAGCAGCAAAAATGCTGCATTTTTGCCATGTGGGGCTTTAGGCTTAGGCTTTGGCGCAATGATGCGGAAGGCTGAAGCCCCACGTTGTGAATATGCAGTGTTTTACGCCAGCGTTTTTGAAAATGTCAATTATATCTCCGGAAATGCTGTCATTTTCCGTATAACTTTAATAAGGGCAAAAAGTCCACAGTGGAAAACTCTGCGAAAATGCAATGAAAAACTCTGCGTCTCGCTACATATGGCCTTAGCCCAAAATCAAGTTTTGCTGCATTTTTTTCAGCACATCCCAGGACCCAGATGTCTACAAATATCTAGGGAGCTCTTTCTCAACGTGGGGCCTTAAAGCCTAAGACTTTTATGAGAGCTTGTTTCTGATGACACAAATTGGCCAACCATATTTTAATTTGCACTTTGTGCATTTATTTCTGAGAAGCATTCTTGGTCTCAAAATGATTACTATAGGCATTGAGAAATTCTTTGAGGGGTGTTGTTTCTAAAATAGGGTCATATTTTCGTGGTCAATTTTTTTTTTTCTTTCATTTTACCTCAGACCCTCTGAAATAGTCTTATTTCCAGGGCAAAATATTAGGGCCACATGTAGGGTGTTTCCAATATCAGGAAACAGAGCATAATAACTGGAGAGATGTCTTTTCACAACACCACAAGCTGGGCTTGACATGTTTGGCACTGAAATAGCACATATCTGGAAAAATTTTAATTTTCATTTTCACTGCACATTTCCTTTCGGAAAAGTTGAGCTCAAAATGCTCACTATACCCTTTAAATTATTGAGGGGTGCAGTTTCCAAAATGAAATCACTTCTTGATACCTTGCACTACACTGGCACCTTTGGAGAAAAGCGTCATGAAGCATGAAAATGGTTCTGCCCTCTAAAAGCTTATTTGCACTCCCTACCTTCTGTGCCCTGCCGTGTGGCAAATCCACAATGTTTATCCACTTGCTGGGGTATTTCTGTACTTGGGAAGAATTGCATAACAAATTGTGTGATGCATTTTCTTCTTTAACCCCTTGCAGAATTGAAAAATCTGTTGTTAAATCAAAATTTCATTGATTTCAATCAAAAGTAGTAAAACTATTTTTTCAAAATTTTCAGAAAATGTCCTATTTTTCATAATTAAACATAAAACATATGGACCAAATGTTTTACCACTAACACAAAGTACAATGTGTCATGAAAAAATATTCCTAATTGTTGGAGATATACAACAGCCAGCTTTGTCTCTACTGTATATTTGCTGGATTGACTGCAGTTCACATTTATGACACTAGATGTAGATGTTACTAAATGTTTATCTGTAGACACTCTGTACTTTTTTTATGCTGGTTGATATACACATCCTGTTTCGCCAGTGTGTGTGCTGAACTAGATCTGTTATTCACCATGTGAGGTGACCTTCTCTTACTGCACTCATGTTTCACAAAAATTTTGTTCCTGTTATATATAACTGTCTATCTGGTTTTGACTCTGCCTCATCCAGCAATCGCACTCTGCAACACTAATATCACTTTAATGAGTTAAAGTGTTCCAAAGTTATTAGCACATAAAGTGACAGGAGCCAGATTTGAAAAATGGAGCTCTGTCAGGAAGTCTCAAACTGGCCGTGGAGGGAAGGGGTTAATATACTACTACTACTACTACTACTACTAATAACTTTATTTATATAGCGCCAACATATTCTGTAGCCTTTGTTACATAAAGGTTCTAAACTTCTTATGGGGTTCCACATGGTATAAACACCACAGCTAAAACCACAACATTTTACAGTCACTGCAAAATGGATGGGATTCCCCATCCATGCATTGCAGAAAAATACACGCCTCAATAGACGCGGTTTTGAAAATCCCAGCATATTAATTATACCAAGGGAACACAGTCAGGATCCCTATAGGTATAATGGAAGCAGAAAGTTCTATGAAAAGTGCTGCTGGAAAAACTAAGGTGCGTTTCCGCAGCGCTTTTTTGCTGCAGCTTTCTACGTGGGGTCTTAGCCTAAGGCCTTACAGTATTCACATGTCTGCTTTGACTCCCCGATTCCCATCCATTTCTCTTTGTTCCATCACACAGTATAATGCCCCTAAAGACACCCTAACATGATATGACCCTACAGTTTAATGTCCTCCTTTAGCCACCCCCGCCCGCTCCCTTGTTGCTCTGTCTGCCATCTTCGGTCCAAAGTATTCAGGGAGCTTCAGGCGCGATGTGAGTGACATCATCACATCACGTCTACAGCTCCCAGAACCAGAGCACACAGGGGAACAGTGGTGACAGTGCAGACAGCTCCTGCTTCACCATTGTAATTAAGTCACCTGCATCTTTTCAATGCAGACAAGTTGAAACCGGGACATACCACCCACGGACAGCAGGACAGGACTGAGAATCTGAGACTGTCCCGCTGAATGCGGCACAGTTGGGAGGAATGTTATTTTGATGGTCATATACAGACCTCCATTCCTTAAACATATTTAGGTCCATTTTGCGGATCATGAAGCTACATGAAAATCATTGACAGCCCCCAGATGTGCTTTCCATTTTTCATGCACCCGTAGACATTATAAAGTATAGGATTTTCTTTTTTTTTTGTAATTGTTGATCTGTTCTTCATGAATGTGAATAATCGATCAACCATGGTCAGCACATGGCCCAAAAATAAGAAGGGTGTAGTGCTGTCCATGATTATCATGGGAATAATCTGTCTGCAAATTGCAGCTGTGTGAATAAGGCCTAATTTATCAGAAACCTTCATCATGACTGTGAATGAGATAAAAGAACGTTATTATGTACTAAAAGAGAAGTTAGACACCGGCAACAACGTTAAGAATTATATCCTGATGTACAACTTGTTTTTCCTGTTGTAATATTATAGAATTATTACTAACTTGACATTTCAATAAAATTTCTGTTTAAAAAACAATCAATCCCTTTGTAATTACACAGCTAATAAAGACCACAAAACATATTATCAGAGGACTTTAATATTAAAGTCAGTAATTATTGATGCAGGAAGAATGCGTACCGGCTGCATACAACATTTTATTACTTTTCAGTCCATTGTTCTGTTCCTGTGACGAATCAGAACAATCGACTAAATAGCGGAAGTGTGAACCTAGCCTAAGTATTTTTCCTGTTAATTTCTTCCAGATAAAGCACTTATTATACTCACTCTGCTCTTATAGTAAGAGATTTGTAAGGGATTTTGCTTCCCATTATTAAGGAAAATGTTAATTTCATGTAAAGCCCAAGCCATAATATAGACAGCAGTGTACACTTGGTAAGGAGTTGTGTCTTCAGGAAAATTAAGCTGCATATTTAATTTCTTCTCTTCCTCAGAACAGTTATAAAATGGTAAATTATATAGAAGTGAAGTCCTAAAATCCTTCATTGTATTTCCTGTATAGCAGCAACTTCCAATCATCCACAGATCTTCCAGTAACCCATCAGATGGCTGTTCGGAAAATTGAATCATATTGAAGAATTCCTTCCCAGTAGTATTGAATCCAGCGATGGAAAACACTAAACTACAATTAGCTGGAACTATTCTTTTTCGGTAAATTATAACCTCGTTTGCAAATGACCATGAGCTTGAAATTATAAGAGTCTTGTTATTTAGGACTTGAGATAAATTGTTTAAAAACTTGATATAAGTCATACTATAGGAGCCACATATAATAATAACATCAGTTGATGATTCCTGTAAAGATTTAGGGACATTCTCATAACTATATGTAGATACAAGAATGGTGAATGCCACACAAATCTGATGAGATGTAAATTGTCGGATTATCTGCTGTAATTCCTGCCGTCCACTGTCATCATCTGATGTGATAATCCCAACCCAATTCCAGTGAAATCTTTTCAGAAGCTTCACAAAGGCTGAAATTTCTATCTTGTAATTGGGGACTATTCGAAAGAAGTTTGGGTAAAGCCTTTTATCACTTAGTACAGGATCTCTTGCCCCATAACTGATCTAGGATATCATAATAATAATAATAATAATAATAATAATAATAATAACATCATTTCCTGTGCAATATCACACCATAGATCATCTGATTGATGAAAATAACATTCACATTCAATAATATAAAACACTAAGAGATCAACACATACAATGCATAGTGTACATAATGTATGAAAATGTATAGATCTGAGCAATTTTTACAAGTACCAAGTTATGATATTAGACAACTGGCGCTAAAAACAACAGGCTTTATGGTGCTTTACCAGTACACAATGTTAGTGCCTACTAAATGTGGGCCAAGGAAGGACAACTGATAAACCACTGTTATAGTTATGGGCCCTGAAGTCTCATTGATACATATGAGGAATGAAGGCTGGTCCAATCCAAAAGAATTACTAAAGCACCAATTACTGAAAAAGTTATAGAGGTTCAAGCGAACTGGGGCTGAACTGCAGTATTCTGTCATGGCCACTACACAGTGTACAGAGTCTTTTGCTTCCTATTTTGTACATTTTTTTGTACCAAAGAAACAGATCAGTGAGGTTGCTAGGGCCTAAGAATAGATAATCAATATCAAAATACTGATAAATCCCATAGAATCCCTTTAATGCAACATATTAACCACTTCATGCCGAAATCACTTTCCGATTTTTTGATTTTTGTTTTTTACTCCCCTCCTTTCAAAAGCCATAACTTTTTTTTACCTTTATGAAGGCTTAATTTCTGAGGGATAAATTGTACTTCGGAATGGTACCATGTAATATTCTGTATGCTGTACTGGGAACCTGTAAAAAAATTCAGAATGGAGTGGAAATAGAGAAAAACTGTGCTTGCGTGACAGGCTTCATATACTGTGTACTGCATTTACTGAGCAGCCAAAATGACATATCACCTGTATTCTATGGGTTGGTGCAACTCTGAAGATACCAAATTTAGATAATTTTTTTAATGTTTTAATTCCTTAAGAAGATCCACCATATGAAAAATATATTATTTTATTTGACTCCACAGGGGTCTTGAACCCCAGGGGGTGGGTCTGATCAATGCATTGTAAAATCTCTATACTTCTATGACAAGCACAGTCTGTAATAGAATTGTACTGATGATAAGCCTAGGAGCCTTCAATAGACTCCTGGCTATCTTGGTAACAGTAACATCTCGTGCTGGGGGACGGCGACCCACATCAAATTTGTGGCGCTTGGTAAAGTGATATGAGGCATCAGGAACTGATCACAAGCATTACCACCAGGTCTCCACTTTATAATACAGCAGGGAATTATAGTACAATGTTTGGAAAGGGTTAAGGAAAGGTATCAAAATACAATGTATTACATCTTGCACACCCATCATGACACCTGTGGTGACATTAGTCAACCACCTTAAGTACCTAAAGTGGGCATAGTGGAGTGTCCTGCTGTGATACCTCATCTTGATGTCCAGGTGCATCTGCATAGTTGGGGAAGAGATAACATGCTGATGACCAGGACTACTGTGGGAATAAACTGGCAGACGAAGTGTGATGCTCTGGGCAATATTGTACTGTGAAACTTTGGGTCTTGGCATCCATGTGGATTTTTGTTTTCAAATAAGTTTTTATTGAAAGTTTGCATAAGAAAACAGTACATAGAAATAAACATGTCAAGTAGGTACAAATGGTAATTCAGCATATGGATATAATAAACACAAGAATTGGCGTATTTCAGGACGCCACATGCACAAGACATATATAATATAAGAACAACACAAGGGGGAAATGGGGACCAACCAGAGGCGTAGCTAGCGGGGGGTGCAGAGGGGGCAGCTGCCCCGGGCCCACTGAATTTTTGGGGGCCCACCCCGGGGCCGCCATTAATATATCCTTTATTTCTAACTAGATCGGTGTCTGCAGACACCGATCTAGTTAAAACGTAACCTGCAACTTAACGTTATTGTAAACCGCAAGCCAATACAGGCTTGCGGTTTACAAGACGCCGAGACCACAGGCGGATGTCTGCTTCTCAGCACGGGCGGCGCGATGACGTCACAACAACGTGCCGCCTGCGCTCAGACACAGACGTCCTGTGCGTGGACAGGGAGGAAGCGCCGGCAGTTCCATTCATCAGCATCGCAGGTGAGTATGACGTTTGTTTTTATTTTTTTAACTTAGTTGTGGGTATATTAATAGTATAAGAGGTGGATAGGAGGGGGAAATATAACTATAAGGGCGGATTCATTAGGGGGCATTATTACGATGGGGGGGTCATTTATATAAGGGTTATTAGGAAGTATTATTAATACAAGGGGGAGGTTATTTATATAGGGGGCCATTAGGGGGCTGTGGGGGGTGAAATAAGAGTGCTCTCCAATTTGAGATGTAAGAGATATGAGCTTCCAGTGCTGGCCAGAGTTTATCATGAGAGTCATCCCACCAGTTTTGTAGTTGGTCAAGTATAAATGCAAGATGATAATGGTAAAGGTTAGGAAGGCCCATACCACCATGAGAAGGAAGCTTTGACATTGTAGAAAATGAAATATGTGATCTCGCCTGTTGCCAGATAAACACATTCATTTGTTTGTGAAGAATGGTAAAGGTAGAACTGCAAATTTGAACAGTTAGTGTTCTAAGATAATATAGGATGCGTGGTAGTATCAGCACTTTATAAAGAACAATTCTACCCATCCAAGAGTGTTCAAATTTAGCCAGTCTGTTCAGTTCTACTTGGAGAGTGGAAATTAGAGGAGGAAAGTTAGTGGCCACTAGTGATTTCACCAAAGGGGTTAAGTGGATACCTAAGTATGGAATAGACTTATGGTTCCATTGAAAAGGGAAATCTCTACTTAAAATTTTCCAAGTTTGAGGGGAAATATGGATGCTATAACTATAGAAAAAATAAGGGGGGAAAGGGGGCAACCTTGGCGAGTTACGTTCATTATCTGAAAAGGGCTGGAAAAAACTCCATTAACCAGAACAGATGCCGATGGAACTATGCTGAGAGTGGATATGGCCAAAAAAATGGGACCGAATTTCTGGAGGGCTTCAAAAGCATAGCCCCAATGAGCCCAGTCAAATGCCTTCTCCGCATCCAAAGAAAGGAGGGAGAGAAGGCGTTCGCCAGGACTCTGCAACAGCGATCAGATCAATTAGTCTTCTACAGTAGTACCATCAGGGGCCTGACGAACCTTGGTAAAGCCCACTTGATCTCTACCAATAATACTAGGGAGAATTGAGAGAAGTCTATCAGCCAACGATTTTCTGCGTGAAAGATTAAATGCTACCCTAAATAAGAACGCTGCTAAACTCCACTTGAAATACCAACGACTGTTAAATGCACATGGTGACAAGGGTGGACATCTTATGACCAAACTCATATGCATAGCAAAAGCCATGACTTTCATCCCGTCTATTAAAATTACATCCAGCAGGCACATCCCCTCCACTCCAGACATTGCAAGAGAATTTGTCTCTTTCTATGAAGCATTGTACAACCTTCACTCAGTTCCTACTGAAGTCTCATCAGAGGAGAAGACTCAAGTGACAGAGGCATTTCTATCCGTCTAACTCTTCCCACATTAGCTCCTGACTCACTAGACTCTCTGACTGCTCCCATCTCTCAAAGAGCTTGAATCGGCTCTAAGTAGTTTCCCAGTAAGAAAGGGCCCAGGCCCAGATGGGCTCCCACTGCTTTACTGCAAGAGGTTCCAGTCCACCCTAGCCCCTCTTCTTTCGCTGGTCTGCAATGTGTTAATGCAGGGAAAAATTCTCTCACAACAAGCCAAAGAAGCTTACATCATGCTGATTGCAAAGGAAGGGAAAGACCCATATAGCTGTGGAAGCTATAGACCAATTTCATTGCTAAACCTCAACATAAAAATATGGGCAAAAATCCTAGTGCTTCTCCTGAAACCTTGCAAAGCAGACACATCAACCACTGATACTGCTAGGAATGGATGCAGAAAAAGCATTCGGCAGGGTGGACTGGGTCTTCAGGAGAGCTACCCTGGTGAAATTTGATTTTCCAAGCAGCTTTGTGTCATGTTCTCTCTCTATGACGATCCATCTGCTTGTATAAAATGAATGATACGTTGTCCGAAGCTTCTATATTTCCAGTGGCACTAGACAGGGTTCTCCATTGTGTCATGTCTTTGTATATTCTAGTATTAGAGACTTTCTACAAGCAGTCCGGCAACATCACAAAATTAAAGGTCTGCAAATAGAAGAACATGTCCTACAGTCTACAGCCTTTGCAGATGATATTCTGTTTGTAATCACTAACCCTGAAGAGGGCCTATCGGCTATTGTTGATCTTGTAGAGGGATATGGCAGAGTTTCAATTTTTCCAAAGCTAACTTTTCCAAAGGTCCTGAACATAATGATCCCTACCATTTCGCAACAACAACTGCACTCTAAGATCCCGTTTCTATGAACTAACTCATCTCTCAAATATTTAGGGATACTTCTCACCCAGCAGACCTGTACAACAAAAATGTACTACCTTTCTTGGAAGAATTGCCGCTCTTACTAACTTCCAATGATATTTTTTCCTGCCAAATCATGACAGAGGCAAACTCTCTTACAGACTTATTTAGTCCCAAAAATACAGTGCTGGCCAAAAGTATTGGCACTCCTGCAATTCTGTCAGATAATACTCAATTTCTTCCAGAAAATGATTGCAATCACAAATGCTTTGGTAATAATATCTTCATTTAATTTGTCGTCAATGGAAAACCACAAAAAGCATTGTCAAAAAGCCAAATTGGATATAATTCCACACCAAACATAAAAAAGGGGGTGGACAAAAGTATTGGCACCCTTTGAAAAATCATGTGATGCTTCTCTAATTTGTGTAATTAACAGCACCTGTTACTTACCTGTGGCACATAACAGGTGGTGGCAATAACTAAATCACACTTGCAGCCAGTTGAAATGGATTAAAGTTGACTCAACCTCTGTCCTGTGTCCTTGTGTGTACCACATTGAGCATGGAGAAAAGAAAGAAGACCAAAGAACTGTCTGAGGACTTGAGAAGCAAAATTGTGAGGAAGCATGAGCAATCTCAAGGCTACAAGTCCATCTCCAAAGACCTGAATGTTCCTGTGTCTACCGTGCGCAGTGTCATCAAGAAGTTTAAAGCCCATGGCACTGTGGCTAACCTCCCTAGATGTGAACGGAAAAGAAAAATTGACGAGAGATTTCAACGAAAGATTGTGCGGATGGTGGCTAAAGAACCTCGACTAACATCCAAACAAGTTCTAGCTGCCCTGCAGTCCGAGGGTACAACAGTGTCAACCCGTACTATCCGTCGGCGTCTGAATGAAAAGGGACTCTATGGTAGGATACCCAGGAAGACCCCACTTCTGACCCAGAGACATAAAAAAGCCAGGCTAGAATTTGCCAAAACTTACATGAGAAAGCCAAAAACTTTTTGGAAGAATGTTCTCTGGTCAGATGAGACAAAAGTAGAGCTTTTTGGGAAAAGGCATCAACATAGAGTTTACAGGAAAAAAAAAGAGGCCTTCAAAGAAAAGAACACGGTCCCTACAGTCAAACATGGCGGAGGTTCCCTGATGTTTTGGGGTTGCTTTGCTGCCTCTGGCACTGGACTGCTTGACCGTGTGCATGGCATTATGAAGTCTGAAGACTACCAACCAATTTTGCAGCATAATGTAGGGCCCAGTGTGAGAAAGCTGGGTCTCCCTCAGAGGTCATGGGTCTTCCAGCAGGACAATGACCCAAAACACACTTCAAAAAGCACTAGAAAATGGTTTGAGAGAAAGCACTGGAGACTTCTAAAGTGGCCAGCAATGAGTCCAGACCTGAATCCCATAGAACACCTGTGGAGAGATCTCAAAATGGCAGTTTGGAGAAGGCACCCTTCAAATCTCAGGGACCTGGAGAAATTTGCCAAAGAAGAATGGTCTAAAATTCCAGCAGAGCATTGTAAGAAACTCATTGATGGTTACTGGAAGCGGTTGTTCGCAGTTATTTTGTCTAAAGGTTGTGCTACCAAGTATTAGGCTGAGGGTGCCAATACTTTTGTCCGGCCCATTTTTGGAGTTTTGTATAAAATGATCAATGATTTGACTTTTTTTCATTCTCTTTTGTGTTTTTTCATTGCAAGCAAAATAAATGAAGATATTATTACCAAAGCATTTGTGATTGCAATCATTTTCTGGAAGAAATTGAGTATTATCTGACAGAATTGCAGGGGTGCCTTTTGGCCAGCACTGTATTGTACAAGTTTAACATACTCCCAATTCACCTCCTGGCCTCCTTCTTCCATAAGCTACCAACACAGTTTACTTCTTTCGTATGGAGGAAGAAGCCACCTCGGCTTTCATGGTCTCAGCTTATTCATAAGAGACAGATGGTGGACATTGGCCTGCTGGACATTCTTAGGTATTATAGGGTGGTACAACTAAATTGGTGGACAAATCTGGCTGCACCCATAAACAGTTCCATTGCTATTTAAACTAATGATAGCATTATCAAAGGCCTCAATGGAATTGGTCTTGTGGTTACCTCTCTCTCAACGTAAGACTTCTCAGAACCCACTCATTAGAGGCCTTTCCGATATTTGGAGAGAACTCAGGAGCAACCTAGTTCTGTCACCTTTTCCACTACTCCCAGCAAGCTTATCCCTCACCTACTTTGGCAACTTGAAACAGTGTACAATTTCATGTGGTGCAAACTTAATACCCTCACGCTGAGGGACCTGTCACCCAATGGCACACCACTGGATGCTCATCAGACCTTGAGTCTTATACCTGACCTTCAATGAAACTTTCTACATATATAACATCTTAACCACTACTTGTCTCTCTTCTGGAAGATTTTTCAACTCTGTACTGAACTGACATCCTTTGAGAAATTACTGCTGTCTAAGACAAAGATTCTCTGTAGAACCTCTCTCTTATTGTACACTCTAGACCTGTGATGGCGAACCTATGGCATGTGTGCCAGAGAGGCCACACAGAGCCCTCTCAGTTGGCACACGCACCGTCACCATGGTTGCTCACTAACGGGGAATCCAATACAGGATTCTTTCAGCTGTATGTGCAAATTCACATACAGCTGAGCTGTCAGTGTAGGCCGCGGTCCACAGGACTGTGGCTTACACTGATTGCAGAGTGTAACCTCTGCCCTGATGGAGGTGTGATGACGTAAGTCATCAGTGTGCGCGATCAGAAGAAGGAGGACACTCTTCATGGGACTGCAGCTCTTCGTGGGACTAGGTTAGTAGCATAAACTACTGTGTGGGGGCCTACTGTGAAGCATAAACTACTGTGTGGGGCCCACTGTGAAGCATAAACTACTGTGTGGGGGCCCACTGTGAAGCATAAACTACTGTGTTGGGGCCCACTGTGAAGCATAAACTACTGTGTGGGGGCCCACTGTGAGCATATACTACTGTGTGGGGGCCCACTTTGAAGCATATACTACTGTGTGGGGGCCCACTGTAAAGCATAGAATATTTTTTGGGGGGCACAAAGTGGAGCATATAATACTGTGTGGGGGGCCTACTGTGGAGCATATACTACTGTGTGGGGGCCACTATGGAGCATATAATACTGTGTGGGGGTCCACTGTGGAGCATATAATACTGTGCAGGGGCCACTGTGGAGCGTATAATACTGTGTGGGGGCCTCTGTGGGCATATAATACTGTATGGGGGCCACTCTGAAGCATATAATACTGTCTGGGGGCCACTTGGGAGCGAATTGTACTGTCTGGGGGCCACTGTGAAGCGCATTGTACTGTGTGATATTATTATAGGCTGTAATAACATTGCACGGTCACTATAAAACAGATCCTAGTTAATTTAAGATTAAATTGCCATGTTGGCACTTTGCGATAAATTAGTGGGTTTTGGGTTGCAGTTTGGGCACTGGGTCTCTAAAAGATTCGCCATCACTGCTCTAGACCCTTCTGTCCAGACTAATCCTGCTTTTATTCCTCTTGGGAGCAAGAATTAGGCACCTCTCTGACTGGTGACCAGGTTAGACAGAACAGAATTATCATAGTTTCTCACGTTGTATATGTCTCCAAGAAAACCATTGCAAACTTCTCTCTAGATGGTACAGGACACCTGATAAGTTGTTCAACCTAAAACTATCACCTGACAATTATGTTGGACATGCAACTCTCAAATAGGCACCTTCACACACATCTGGTGGTATTGCTCACTCATTTCTCCCTTCTAGTCACAGATACATGACTACATTTGCAAATACACTACTTTTTCCCTCACCACAGAATTGATTTTTCTTGCTCTACCCTCCATAGACCTAAACCCCACCAAAGACATACTACTCATTCACCTTCGAACTGCAGCAAAATCCATAATACAGCAATTCTGGTTACAACCTTTCACTCCACCAGTGCAACTCTGGATAACAAAGGTTCACCAAATTGCTTGCTTTGACAATGACCTTTGTCAAGCAGGCTATCTGAGATACCGCTGTTCTGACTAACTTACTAACCACCCCTTCTTTTATTTTCACTCATTTTACCTCTTACTTTATACAATAAGTTGACAGATCAATGATGGTCCTCGATAATGTGAAAACTAATGTAACAAGACCTTCTATGTTGTGTTTTACCATTCCGCTTTGTTATGACCATCGCATGGTAGCTCAGATGCACAATCTTTCTTCACAGGTCGTCTCGCTCGTCTACCCATCAAGATTTCCCTACTATATGCACACTGATTGTTTCTTTGCAATGTATTGTTGATGTATTTTTTTATTGTAAACTTAATTTAAAAAAAAACTTTGAATTAAAGAAAAAAAAAAATAAAGTGAATGGGACAAGGCTGTAATTACATTGTGTTGCCACTATGAAACATACAGCATGCAATGTAAATAGTAAAGAGGACTCGGCACTCAAAATAGCTGATCAGCATGGGTCCTGGGTGTCGAAACCTCACTGATCTTTTATTGATGACCTATCCTGAGGATAGATCATAAACATAAAGGATCTGAACAACACCTTTAAATGTGATTTAGCCCCTTCCGACCAGTAACATTTTTCCATTTTCGTTTGACTCCCCGCCTTCCAAACCCCGTGACTTTATTATTTTTCTGTTGAATGAGCCATGTGAGGACTTAGTGTTTTCAGGACAAATTGTTCTTCATAATGGTGCTATTGATTATTCTGTACAATGTACTGGGAAGCTGGAAAAAAATAAAGAATTGAATGGTATTGGAGAAAAAGTTCATTTGTGCGATTTTCTTATGGGCTTTGTTTTTACGGCGTTCTCTGTGCAGCCAAAATGACATGTCACCTGTATTCTATGTTTTGGTGCGATCTCGGCGATACCAAATTTATGCTAAGGCCCCACGTAGCGTCCCGCAGCGAAAAAGAGCTGCAGGAAAAAACGTGGCGGCAATGCATTTCACAGAAAGTCCACAGAGGTTTCCTCTGCTCTTTCTGCTTCCATTACACCTATAGGGAAACCGCAGGTGTTTCTGTAGGTATAATTGACAAGCTGCAATTTTCAAAACTGCGACGGTTTTTGAAATTACAGCATGTCTGCTATGTGTATTTTCCTGCACTGTGGTGCTGGGATTCCCATCCACTACACACTGAATGTAAAACTACGCCTTTTTTCCAGCCTCATGTAGTTTCATTTTCATTTTAACCCTTTAACAAAAATCAAAATCTTTGCAAAAAAATGTTCTTTTTTAAAAGTCGCCATATTCTGACACAACTTTTTTATATTTCCATGTACAGGGCTGCATAGAGGGTCTGTTTTTTTTTTTAGGGCCAGGAGTACTTTATAGTTATACCATTTTGGGGACTGTCTATTGCTTTGATCATTTTTTATTTAAATTTTTATTACATGCGAAAATGGCAGTTCAGCACTTTGATTTTTTTTTTTTATCCATTACGACGTTCACCGTAAGGGAAAAATATTTTTATAAGTTTGTACACCGGCATTTTTGGACACAGGGATACCTAATGTGTATGCATTTCACAGTATTTTTTTAAACTTTTACAGGTATATGTATTCTAGTGAATTTTGAATACTTTGTATTTTTTTAAATATTTTTTTATATTGTTTTATTTCTCCATAAGTTTGTATGTTTGTGCTACATATGATTACTATGACTATTAGCGACTATGCCCCAAACATGTAAGTTTCAGTGAGAGGCCAGATCATGTGATTTTAATGGGATTTGAAGTTTTGTTATTTTAACGTGCTGAATATAACTTCACTATGGAAAATACAGTACAAAAATATATATATTCATTCATATTTTTCCAGGTTGACTCCAAACTAAATGCCTGGATTTGCCAAAATGCATGGGAAATTCAGATAACCTAGGTCAGCACTAACCAATGGTCAGGTTATCTCACCAAGTAGACTTTAAAGGGGAGACACAGGAGCATGTTTTATTTTTTTTTAATTTACACCTCCTCGAGCCTCCTTAGGATTTGCTCCAATTTCTGGACAATCCCATTAGATTATTGTATTTAAAATTAGTTACAGATATACCAACTTTGTGAGACCCACAATTTTCTGTTCTCACCTGTGTATATCCATAAAAGCTTAACAGCTGGGCCATGGGAACAGTCGTGACAGAGAGGAAATCTCCAATAAAACCGACCACTGCATCATTCTCCATACATGAGTAGTTTGGAGCTGTTACTGTATGTCCGGACAGTATCTGCAGAACATCTTTTATAACTTTATTCACATACCCACAAGAGTCATATATATGATATCCCAGAGTGACATTGGGCAGAATATCTGATCGATTATTAATTTCTTCAATAGCAAAACGAAAAGCTGCCAGATGTGTATATTCTCTTGGGTAGACACTGTTAAACAATATTGTAATATTGAGTTGTGTACGAGTTTTGTTTTTAAAGCCGAAGATAGTACGGAGTCAAATCGGAGCACAGGAGAGCTAAGTAACACTGTTTATTATGTTCGCTTACCACCCCTGGGCCTCCAGTCATCAAACTTCGGGGTTTGAAGAGACCCCAGAGTATCATAATAGTATTTTTGGTGCAGACCTATTTGGTCTGAACCAAACCGCCTGGCGCAGGGACGTTTTAACACATTGGTGGGCCCTGTGCAAAAGTTTCATAAGTGGGGTGCCCCCCATCACCACCACATAGAAATACTTCACCTGCACAAATGATAATGCCCCCTGAATGGCCCCCACATAGAATAAAGCCCCTTAATGGCTCTCACACAGTATAATGCCTCCCTAGTTTCCCCATACAATATAATGTCCCTCATAATGTCCCCTTCCACGTTGCCACCACATTTTCATGTCCCCCTCCAGGCTACCTCCCAGATTCATGTCCCCCACCCCCTGGTTGCCCCCACAGTGTCATGTGTCCCCCCCAAGTTGTCCCTACACTGTCATGTCCCCCTCAGGTTGCCCCCACAGTATCATGTCCACCCATTCCCCAGGTTGCCCCCCTGTATGATGTCCCCCCACACTATCATGTTCCCCTCAGGTTGGCCCCCACAGTTTCATGTCCCCCAGGTTTTCCCCCACAGTTTCATGTCCCCCTACAGGTTACCCCCCAGATTAATGTTCCCCCACCCCTCAGGTTATCCCCCCAATATCATAAACCGAACTGTATATATCAAAGAAAAAAACAAACCTTAATACTCACCTTTTCCCGTTCCCCCATTCAGTCCTCTCTCTGGTCCCAGAGTCTTTAAAGAGTAACAGGCGCAATGTACGTGACATCACTACATCGCGCCTCCTGCTCCCACGACATCAAGAGCTAAGACAGCGGTCAGGTGGTGAAGCAGGGAGTGGACAGCTCCCCACTTGATCACTGGCTTCAATTCATCGGTGTCCTCCGGATGCCAATGAGTTGGTGTAGCAAACTCAAAGGGGCCCTGGCTACCATAGGGCCTGGTGCGGCCCTGGCCTGGCAATCCCAGCATTACTTACCGATCCACGCTCCTGTAGCGGGGATCGGTAAGTAAGTAGGGCCCGTTACCTTCTGGGGTTACGCCAGCAGGTAACGGCCTACTTAAAAAAAAAAAAAAAAAAACAGTCAGCACCCGGCAGCCCAGTGGGCCCCCTCAGGAGCTTGGTGCTGACGCCGGTCCTGCGCAGAATAAAGATAACATGTTACTTATGTTACACCGAAAAACATTTAAAAGGTAAAAAGCTATGCCAGAATTGATGGATTTTTTTTTTTTTAATTCAACAAAAAAAAGAGTAAATAAAAATACAGTGGGGAAAAAAAGTATTTAGTCAGCCACCAATTGTGCAAGTTCTCCCACTTAAAAAGATGAGGCCGGCCTGTAATTGTCATCATAGGTAGACCTCAACTATGAGAGACAAAATGAGAAAACAAATACAGAAGATCACATTGTCTGATTTTTTAAGAATTTATTTGCAAATTATGGTGGAAAATAAGTATTTGGTCAATAACAAAAGTTCATCTCAATACTTTGTTATATATCCTTTGTTGGCAATGATAGAGGTCAAACGTTTTCTGTAAGTCTTCACAAGGTTGGCACACACTGTTGCTGATATGTTGGCCCATTTCTCCATGCAGATGTCCTCTAGAGCAGTGATGTTTTGGGGCTGTCGGTGGGCAACACGGACTTTCAACTCCCTCCAAAGGTTTTCTATGGGGTTGAGATCTGGAGACTGGCTAGGCCACTCCATGACCTTGAAATGCTTCTTAAGAAGCCACTCCTTCGTTGCCCTGGCAGTGTGCTTGGGATCATTGTCATGCTGAAAGACCCAGCCACGTTTCATCTTCAATGCCCTTGCTGATGGAAGGAGGTTTGCATTCAAAATCTCACGATACATGGCCCCATTCATTCTTTCATATACACGGATCAGTCGTTCTGGTCCCTTTGCAGAGAAACAGCCCCAAAACATGATGTTGCCACCCCCATGCTTCACAGTAGGTATGGTGTTCTTTGGATGCAACTCAGCATTCACTCTCCCCCAAACACGACGAGTCGTGTTTCTACCAAACAGTTCTACTTTGGTTTCATCTGACCATATGACATTCTCCCAATACTCTTCTGGAACATCCAAATGCTCTCTAGCAAACTTCAGACGGACCCGGATATGTACTGGTTTAAGCAGGGAGACACGTCTGGCACTGCAGGATCTGAATCCCTGGCGGCGTAGTGTGTTACTGACGGTAGCCTTTGTTATGTTAGTCCCAGCTTTCTGCAGGTCATTCACTAGGTCCCCCCGTGTGGTTCTGGGATTTTTGCTCACCGTTCTTGTGATCATTTTGACCCCACGGGGTGAGATCTTGCGTGGAGCTACTGATCGAGGGAGATTATCAGTGGTCTTATATGGCTTTCATTTTCTAATTATTGCTCCCACAGTTGATTTCTTCACACCAAGCTGTTTGCCTATTGCAGATTCAGTCTTCCCAGCCTGGTGCAGGTCTACAATTTTGTTTCTGGTGTCCTTCCATAGCTCTTTGGTCTTCACCATAGTGGAGTTTGGAGTGCGACTGTTTGAGGTTGTGGACAGGTGTCTTTTATACTGATAACAATGTCAAACAGGTGCCATTACTACAGGTAGTGAGAGGAGGACAGAGGAGCCTCTTAAAGAAGAAGTAACAGGTCTGTGAGAGCCAGAAATCTTGCTTGTTTGTAGGTGACCAAATACTTATTTTCCACCATAATTTGCAAATAAATTGTTAAAAAATCAGACAATGTGATTTTCTGGATTTGTTTTCTCATTTTGTCTCTTATAGTTGAGGTCTACCTATGATGTAAAATACAGGCCTCTGTCATCTTTTTAAGTGGGAGAACTTGCACAATTGGTGGCTGACTAAATACTTTTTTCCCCCACTGTACACATACAGTGGCTTACAAGAGTATTCATACCTCTTGAACTTTTCCACATTTTGTCACCTTACAACTACAAACTTAAATGTATTCTATTAAGATTTTAAGTGACAACCAACACAAAGTAGCAGATAATTGTAAAGTGGAATGAAAATGATACATGGTTTTCAAAATTTAATCAAATACAAATCTGAAAAGTATGACGTGCAAAAGTATTCAGCCCCCTGTACTCTGATACCCCTAAATAAAATCCGGTGAAATCAATTGCATTAAGAAGTCAATTAATTAATTAAGAGTCCAGCTGTGGCTGGTGGCTAGTGAACAAACAGCATAATGAAGACCAAGGAACTCATCAGACAGGTGAGATAAAGTTGTGGAGAAGTTTAAAGCAGGGTTAGGTTATAAAAACATATCCCAAGCTTTGAGCATCCCAAGGAGCACTGATCAATCCATGATCCAAAAATGGAAAAAGTATTTTACAACTGCAAATCTACCAAGACTTGGCTGTCCACCTAAACTAACACCAAGGACAGCAAGGAGCGCACTGGTCAGAGAAGCAGCCAAGAGGCCCATGATCACTCTGGAGGAGCTGCAGAAATCCACAGCTCAGGTGGGAGAATCTGTTCACATCTATAAGTCGTGCACTCCACAAATCTGGCCTTTTTGGAAAAGTGGCAAGAAGAAAACCATTGTTGAAAGAAAGAAATAAGAAGTGCCGATTTCAGTTTCTCACAAGCCATATAAGGGACACAGCAAACATGTGGAAGAAGGTGCTCTGCTCAGATGAGACCAAAGTTGAACTTTTTGGCCTAAATGCAAAGCGCTATGTGTGGCGGAAAAGTAACCCTGCTCATCACTCTGAACACACCATCCCCACTGTGACACATGGTGGGGGCAGCATCATGCTGGGGGGAGGCTTTTCTTCAGCAGGGACCTGGAAGAAAACCTGTTAGAGGCTACAAAAGACTTGAGACTGGGAAGGACATTCACCTTCCAGCAAGACAATGACCCTAAACATACAGCTAGAGCTACGCTCTGCACAAAGCTGGTAGAGACAGACCCCAAAAGACTTGCAGCTGTAATTTCAGCGAAAGGCGGCTCTACAAAGTATTGATATGGTGGGGGGGACTGAAGACTTTTGCACATCACACTTTTCAAATTTTTATTTCATTAATATTTTGATAACCATGTATCATTTTCCTTCCTCTTCACAATTATCTGTTACTTTGTGTTGTTTATCACTAAAAATCTCAATAAAATACATTTAACTTTGTGGTTGTAAAGTGACAAAATGTGAAAAAGTTCAAGGGGTATGAATATTTTTTCAAGCCATTGTACATGTTTATATGTATATAAAACTATTTCTCCATTTCTGTATCACTAGTGAAGTCATAGACTTCGTATGGTACGCAAGGAGAACATAAAGTGAAGGTGTGGCAGGAATACCAATGGCATTACATGACAAATAGTGCTATGAAGGCCCACACATATTGCTGGGCAGTTTCATCAGGGGCCCCTACATACAGAAAACCTTTAAGTGTTTACTTATCTCTGCCTTGAAGAAATGTGTTCAGAAAGATAAGACTAGATGGCTGACCATGTCCATCTCTTTCTGCACTAGACATATTTCTCTGAGGACAAGACCATAAAAGCAAGTAGGAAAGGTTCCTTGGTTATCAGAAAATGGAGTTAAAAAATCAAAGCCAAAAAAGAAAACACAAAATCTCTTCCTCTCAATATTACACTTTTCAGAAGCAAATACTATATATAAAAATAAGATCATCCATGATAGCTGAGAGATCTTGTGTGTCTTTGAGGCTGAAACCCCACATGCAGCTTTTAGTGATAGTACATGTACATCTCAATAAATTAGAATATTTTTGAAGAAACCTTTTGAAGAAACCTTGGCAGGTGACACACTGAATTTACAATACTGAACTTTTTTACAATATTCTCATTTTCTTAGATTTGGATTTTCATTACCTTTAATCCATAATCAATATTTACAGAAATAAAACACTTGAAATAGAACACTCTGTGTGTAAAGAATCTAGAAAATATAGGAGGTCACTTTTTTAATTTAATTACTGAAATAAACATTTCAAAGATATTCTAATTTATTGAGATGGACCAGTATTTACAGTCAAACACAGATACAAATAAGAGAAGACGTGTCAATATTTACTTGTGACTTTGGATAAAAAGTTTTCATTGAAACGTGCCACAGAAACTACATGTGTAAGGTGTTCAATTCTATTATTATATGTGACCAGATCAATATTCTATTAATATTTAACCATTATATCTATATGGAGATGTTCCCTGTATATAATTGGAGATTTTTACATAAAATAAATAAAATCCTTCTAGGGTTGATGTTGTTAGAATCTTCTGTCTCCTTTATGAAGAATATACAAAGGAAACATCAAGAGGTTAAATATTTTATAAAGACATTTAGCATTTATTATCGTTATTTAAGGCTTTTTTTATTTTATATAATTTTTAGCCAATTTTCAAGATGCTTCATATTACACAATTATAAATAGGGAATTATCTAATACTGATCCTAACTTCAATCAAACAGTCAGAATATTGTCTAATGGTCATTCACTTCTACATTTGCCGGATGAAGGGGCATCTGTGCTCCAAAAGTTTACAACTATCGAATCTTTTTGATAACCCAATAATGGAATTTCCTCTATAATTTTGCTTTGTTTGAAACAAAAGTATTTAACATAACAATTTTCTGACTAACACAATCCCACAATACTTCTGTAGCACAACACATGAGACAATACAGGATGTAATACAGATCAGACTCAGCCTTCATAGTGTTATCTCCTGAGAAGGCAGATCTGTAAAAGGAGAACTACAAATGAGAATGTTTTAGTCTTTTCTTGTAGCTCTTAGTTTTATGTATGATGATTCTTACTTACCCTGCACACATCTGTTCATAATAATTTTTGTAAATTTTCACCAGGTGCGCCCAGGTATGTACAGTGAAGATCCCTCCTAGAATGATATCTCCTTCCTGAGAATATTTGTACTCAAAGGTATAATTTTTCATTACCAGATCACATTGAGCTGCAGGATCCTGAGTCTCAGAAATGCAGAAAGTCACACAAAGAGCCAATAACAATAAGTACATTGTTCAGTAGGAGATGACAGAAGATACTTGTGTGTCCCAGCAGATGTATCACCAGCAGCAGCAGCAGCACAGAACGTAAGGGATCATTCAGCTGTGCTGCAGAGGTTGTAGCAGGGAGAGGTTTATATAACCAGTTACAAGGTATTTTAATCTTAAAATAAATCATGTGCAGCCTGTTCTAAGCACTAGTGAAAAAAAATAAATAAAAACTAAAAACCAGAAAAGACACAACCACAAAGGAACACCCAGCACGGGAGCAGAAAAGGTAGACTGAAAATATCAAATAAAAAGATTCCTTAGTAATTTTACATGTAAGAGCAAAAGATCAACATGTAGAATGTACTAAACTATGTGGGATAAACATCGTATCACTGGGGTCCAGATCAGGAGAACAGGGGTCTGCATTTTCACCTTAGTTCTCCATTTAACCCCTTGGTGACATGTGACATTATAGTACAGCACAGTCGCCAAAATCTTAAGGCTGGGGACCCAGGTTACAAAAATGCAGCGTTTTGGCTGCAGTGGAAACACCGCGGCAAAAAACACTGCATTTAACATTGCCTGCAAAGTGGATGAGATTCTGGCTAATCCCATCCACACATTGCAGAAAAAAAAATCAAAAGTCTTACGCCCACTCAGACAATGGTTTAGCATCACTGGTTAGAACTGAACTCCAATTGCGGATGTTAACCCCTTAAATTTACCATGGCATTTATGGGGTTGTTCTAACTATCGCACTCATGATTGGCCACCCCACAGCATGTTCAAGGGGTGCCGATGTTCATTAATGGCAGCCTGTAGTCTGATTAATGACCCCGAGTCTACGCGTGCTTCTGGCAGGATAGGCTGATAGCCTGTATACACCACAATACATATGTACCACAGTGTATACTACTTGACTTGTAAAATTGTCTAGCCGCGCTATGGGTCTATCCAACAACCTGCCCCGTACTCACCTGAATTTCCTATTAAGATTCAGACACAAAGGGTTGGAAGAAAAGGCCACAGCAGCATTTATTAATTTAAAACCTTTTATAAAAAACCATACCAAAACGAGAATATCCAAAAAGACATAAATAACATTCTTAGTTAAATTTAAATAATATTCAGATAACATATACACACGTGGACAAAATTGTTGGTACCCCTCAATTAATGAAAGAAAAACCCACAATGGTCACAGAAATAACTTGAATCAAAAGTAATAATATATAAAAATTATATGAAAATGAACAAATGAAAGTAAGACATTGCTTTTCAACCAGGCTTCAACAGAATTTTTAAAAAAAAGAAAAGTCATGAAACAGGCCTGGACAGAAGTGATGGTTACCTTAACTTAATATTTTGTTGCACAACCTTTTGAGGCAATCTCTGCAATCAAACCATTCCTGTAACTGTCAATGAGACTTCTGCATCTCTCAACAGGTATTTTGGCCCACTCCTCATGAGCAAACTGCTCTAGTCGTCTCGGGTTTGAAGGGTGCCTTTTCCAGACGGCATGTTTCAGCTCCTTCCAAAGATGCTCAATAGAATTTAGGTCAGGGCTCATAGAAGGCCACTTCAGAATAGTCCAATGTTTTCCTCTTAGCCATTCTTGGGTGTTTTTAGCTGTGTGTCTTGGGTCATTATCCTGTTGCAAGACCCATGACCTGCAACTGAGACCAAGCTTTCTGACACTGGGCAGCACATTTCTCTCTAGAATCCCTTGATAGTCTTGAGATTTCATTGTACCCTGCACAGATTCAAGACACACTGTGCCAGATGCAGCAAAGCAGCCCTAGAACATAACAGAGCCTCCTCCATGTTTAACAGTAGGGACAGTGTTCTTTTCAAGATATGCTTCATTTTTCCGTCTGTGAGCACAGAGCTGATGTGCCTTGCCAAAAATTTAGATTTTTGTCTCATCTGTCCATAGGACATTCTCCCAGAAGCTTTGTGGCTTGTCAACATGTAGTTTGGAAAATTCCAGTTTTGTCAGATTCAAGTTATTTCTGTGACCATTGTGGGTTTTTCTTTCATTAAACGAGGGGTACCAACAATTTTGTCCACGTGTGTATATAACACATAACATATCATTGCATCTAATTGCATCCCGCTAAGAAGGAGGGATCTCTGAAGGCACAAATCCCAAACCACGGCCACAAACCTCCGACTATTTACCCTTGGCCGTAGTCCACCTGGCTCAGGGGCAACAGCATCGGAGGCAAAACTCATCCTAGGTACTCTGACCACAGGACTTGTCCAAACCATCTGGTTGTCAAACCAGCCTCCAAGTATCCATCCTAGTAAATGAGTGGAATTGACTGCTTAGTCCTCCACCCCCCCATTGCTGAGTAAGCCTCCACTTATGCCTCCAAAGACCCCTCTTGTGCATGTCACGACGCACAATTGTGACCCCTTACACATACTTTCCAAGATGGTGCCGCTGGAGTGGCAGCCTGTTTCAGCAGCTCTGAGTCTTTCTCTTCTTTTCTTTCTTTGTCTTGTTTTATCACTCTACTTAAGGGGCTTTGCACTATGAAGAAACACATGAAGACTTGGAATTGGACCTTTGTGATACTTTTTGTTTTGCTCTGCTTCAAATGGGAACTATTGTGTCTGCAGACAATTCTTTTGTGTACTCCAGGGATGAACTCCTGCAGCTTAGAGACACAGCAGACCTGCATACCAATAGACCAGACATCCCCCAGGAGCTTTGGAGAAGGAAAAGGAGGGAGAGGGGGTGTAGAGCTGGAGTCCAGAAGAGGATTAAATAGAGACATTTCAGACCAGCTCTCCCCTCCATCTTTTTGGGCAATGTGAGATCTCTTGCAAACAAGATTGACGAACTAACGGCGCTCACTAGGCATCATCAGGAGTTTCGGGAGTGTAGCATGATGCTGCTTACAGAGACTTGGCTCACTGAAGTTACTCTGGACACTTTTGTGTCCTTGGATGGTTTTAAACTCCTTCGGGTGGACAGGACAAGGGAGAGCGGTAAGAGGAAAGGAGGAGGGCTGGCAATATTTGTGAATGATAGATGGTGTAATCCTAGGCACATTGTGATTAAGGAGAAAACTTGATATAAAGACATAGAACTATTAGCTGTGAGCATGAGACCTTTCTATCTACCAAGGGAACTATAACATGTCATCATGATAGCTGCATATGTCCCCTCCTCTGCGAAAGCTGACGCTGCCTGCGAAGTCCTACAAGCCACGGTGAGACAGCTGCAGTCACGACACCCCCAGGCCCTCCTTCTTGTGTCTGTAGACTTCAACCATGTCTCTCCATCATCCACACTGCCCAGTTTCACATGTATGTAACCTGCCACACAAGAGACAATAAAACATTGGACTTGTTCTTTGCCAATGCAAAGGCATATAACTCATCAGCCCTACCACCTCTGGGAAGATTGGATAACAATCTGGTGCATCTTCGACCTGTGTACAAGCCACTTGTACGTAGAGAACCAGCTGTCACCCGCACAGTGAGGATATGGTCCGAGGAGAGTGATGAGGCTCTGAGGGATTGTTTTGACACAACCACATGGGAAGTTCTGCAGGATTCTTATGGAGAAGATATAGAAGGACTCACACACTGCATAATGGACTACATTAATTTTTGTGTGGACAACACAGTACCCACAAAAGTGGTGAGGTGCTTTTCCAACAACAAACCATGGATTAATTCTGATATAAAAACACTACTTAAGGAGAAAAAGATGGCATTCAGGATAAGAGATAAGGAGGGGCTGAGGGAAGTACAAAAGGAGCTGAGGCGTCAAATCAGGCAGGGAAAAGCCAATTATAAGGAAAAAATGGAAAAACAAATGGAAAGAAAAGACATAAGGGGGGGTCTGGGAGGGGCTTAAGTCAATTTTGGGTCACAGACAGTCTGTCTGCCAGATTGAGGCAGATGTTAATTGGCTTAACGAACTAAACCTATTCTTCAATAGATTTGATCACACACCAGCTCCTCCCACCCCAGCATGTCCTTCAGTTCCCCCACCACAATGACTTCACCCCATGCGGCTACTTCCCACCAGACCAGTAAATCCAGAAATCCATCTTTATCTGACCACAGTCTGACCTTCACACGGGCCCTTGTGAGGAAGGAGATGAAAAAGATCAAGGTGAGGAAAGTCGCAGGGACAGATGACATCAGTGCAAGGCTAATTAAGACTTGTGGGGATCAGCTGTGTAGTATAATTACATATACGTTTAATATGAGCCTGAGGCAGGAAATAGTCCCTGAATTATGGAAATCTTCTTGTGTGGTACCAGTTCCAAAGAAACCTCACCCTATGGACCTCAACGACTACAGACCACCTGGAGCACTGACATCGCACTTGATGAAGATCTTAGAGACATTGGTTCTCACACATCTCCACCCTCTAGTGAGCCCCGCTATGGACGCTCTCCAGTTTGATGATGCCATTGATGAACCACTGTGAGAATAATGTTCTTTGTTTTCTCCAGTGCTTTTAACACCATACAGCCTGGGTTACTGAGAGACAAGCTGGGCCTTGCTGAAGTGGACCACCACCTCTCCAACTGGATCCTAGACTACCTCACAAATCGACCTCAATATGTGAGAGCCCGAGATTGTGTGTCAGATACCGTGATCTGTAATACGGGGGCACCTCAGGGTACAGTTCTCGCCCCTTTCCTCTTCACACTGTGCACTGCAGATTTTAGGTTCAATTCATCTAGTTGCTACCTACATAAGTATTCTGACGACTTTGCAATAGTAGGTCTCATCACAGACGATGATGACAGGGAGTACAGAGAACTGAACCGGGATTTTGTGGACTGGTGCCAGCGGAACCACCTAAAGATTATTGCGGGGAAGACCAATGATATGGTGGTGGACTTCCGTAAATGCAGATGCCCTCCTAAACCAGTGGACATACAGGGGATGGGCATCGAGATTGTGAACACCTATAAGTACCTGGGTTTGCTCCTTAATAATAAGCTGGACTGAGCAGATGACATGGAGGTCCTGTACAGGAAGGACCACAGCAGACTCTACCTGCTTAGGAGGCTGAGAGCCTTTGGATTCCGGGGTCACTTCTTAGGAATTTCTTCAACTCGGTTGTGGCATCAGCCATCTTCTTCGGAGTGGCCTGCTGGGGGAGCAGTATATCAACCAGGGATAGAAATAAACTTTACAAGCTGAATAGAAGGGCCAGCTCTGTCTTGGGGAGCCCACTGGATCCAGTGCAGGTGGTAGGCGACAGAAGGATACTGTCCGTGGTGAGCTCCATGCGGAAGAAGAAGTCCCATCCCATGCGTGAGACCGTAATCGTGCTGGGCAGTACTGTCAGTGACCGACTGCTCCACCCTAGGTGTGAGAAGGAGCGCTATCGGAAGTCTTTCCTCCCCACCACGGTTCGGCTGTACAACCAACACTGACCTAAGCGGAGATCATTACACACAGAGAATTGAAATATCTTTCTGCCTGTTAAATCCCCCCTCCTCTGCTACTTATTATCTATCTGTCTACTATCAATGTAATGCCTCTAACCTTTGAACATTCCTGTACATGTTGTATTTGTATCTGCTTATCTTTGCTGCTGTAACACACTGAATTTCCCCATTGTGGGACTATTAAAGGACTATTATTATTATTATTATTATTATTATTATTATTATACACGTCCCTCCACATCTGCACCACTCACTCAATCCCCTACTGAATGCCCAACAGCCAAATGTCCAAACCAATTGCATTCAGGCGCACCCCATCCTGGCAAAACAAGTCAGCTGACACCACCTCCAATTCCCTCTGTCACACCACAATGTCCCCATTTCGTGCCACGAAGCCACCCACCTTATTAATTTTCATTCACGCACAATCAATACTTGCCACTGAACGAGCATGCTTCCACTTCAACCGAGCCACAATATCTGATCAAACAACCAGCACCCCCGGAAATGCCGACCACAACCACAACAAATCCAACTTAATGTCCCTCATTATCTCCCGAGAAGCCCGTAGGCCCAAATCTTTACCCCCCGCGTGAACTACCAAGACATCAGGGGGGCAATCCAAAGCTGAATAATAGTGCAACTCAGACAACAAGCGGGTCCATAACAAACCACGAACCCCAAGCCACTTAACCTGCACCGAAGACCGTTTGAACCCCAGCTGACGTCCAGACGGTATGGCCTCTGCGCGCACTCCACCCCAAAACATGTAGATCCTGAGATCCAGACCAGGCACTTCGGGGAACCTAGAAAACAACACACCATAAACAAGAGAGAAAGCCACAACAGAAAAACCACTCAACACCAGCCCCCCAAAACCCATCACAGTAAATGCGGCCACACATAGAGACGAAAACGGTTAGATTCTCTCCGCCCAATCCGCCTAATGACCTCCACTGGTAAGCTCCAATTCGGAATGAGTGGGAGCTATATTCGTACGGAGGAATCCACAAAACCCGCAAACCCCCACGAAAAACATGAACAAATTGAAAATGGGACAAACAGGAGGAATCCTCATGAACTAACAAAGCCACACCCCCTTCAGGGTGCCAACCCAGAAAAGAAAGAAAATTCGCCACCGGACAGACCACCGATCCCGACAGCGACCGCAAACAAACCCACAAATCTCTACACGCCTGGTCCATCTTGGACTGGCGAATATAGCTCTCCAGCTCACCCACAACCACCGAACAGTCAGCCAACCCCAGCCCACAAGGTCGCGACCTACTAGGGGACTCCAACCCAGAAATCTGAAAGGCTCCAAAAAATGACAAAGAAAATGCTACCTGGAACAATCACACCTCGTAATTCGCCGAGCAGACCTGCCACAGTACCCCCAGCAGATCCACTAGGATCCGAAACTAGATTGAATGCCGCCGATCGTTAACCACTGACCTCCGCCTAATTTTCCTGACAGCTTGTCGAATCAAAAAGCACTTAGTACAGTCCCCAAAACCCTGAAACTTATACCAAAATGCCAAAGCTGCGAGCCACCTAGACAAACCCGCCGGAGAGACCCCCGAGGAAAACACCAACCCCACAAAAAACAAGACTGTTACCTCCAAGTCCATGGGAACAACCCCCTTATGCAACTCTCTCACCATGGCCTCCCACTCTGTCCAGCACTGGGAGTAACCATTCCTTGTGGAGTCACTCAAGGACCGCCTCACCAATGACAGTGCCACCCTCAAACCAGCGTCCATAACTGCTCCAGACACGGCACGGCCAAAGGATCCACCTCCGGCGCCAGCTCCCAAAACCTGGCCCACTGGAAACGAGAAATGGCATCAGTAATAACATTCCTTGTCCCAGGCAAATGTACAGCAACAAAATGAGCAATCAACTCCAAACCCCTTCCTATCCCGGAGATGCTCCCTCCAGATAACTGACGCCACTACTATGGGGAACAGCTCCAATACAGCCAGATTACCCACTAACCACCCTTGACACCACGCCTCCGGCCACTCCCCAGAAGACCACTGGCCCTGAAAATACGCCTCAAAACCATGCACCCTCGACGCGTCAGTGAAAATCTCAAGCTCAACATTAGAAAGCAGTGAATCCATAGACAGGGAGCACCCATTGTATTGGTCCAAAAATCCTCCCCACTCAGCCAAATCCTCCCACAGATCAGCAGTCAACCGAACAAAATGCAAAGGATGCTGCACACCCGCCATGGCCATGGCCAGGCGTCGGCAAAAAACCAGCTCCATGGGCATAATGTGACGAGCGAAATTAAGACAACCCAGCAGAGACTGCAACTCGCGCAACCGGATCTTCCGCTGCCAGGCCTGCACTCCATTCTGTCAGTGTCTATGACAATGCCCAAAAACTTCACCACAGTGGTCGGACCTTCAGTCTTTTCTGGCGCCAGTGGGACACCGAAGTAGCGGCAGACCCACTTCATAGAGCGCAACAACAACGGACAAACCCACGTGCCCAGGGGGCCAATAAACAGTAAGTCATCCAGATAGTGCAACACAGAGTCCACCTGAGTCTCCTGTCGCAATACCCACTCCAAAAAGTTGCTGAACACCTCAAAATATGCACATGAGATCGAACAGCCCATAGGGCATTTACACCCCAATAAGTGGAAGCTGTCTGGGTGCATCTGCAAGAGGCAGAAGGCCGCCTCAATGTTGGTCTTTGCCAACAAGGCGCCCACCCTGTACCGTCACACCCACTCCAACAGCGATTCAAATGACCAATAGGATACTGCGCAAAGCTCTGGGTCAATGCCATAATTCACCGATCCGCCATCCAGGTGCGACAGGTGGTGAATAAGGCGAAACTTATTGGGCTCCTTCTTCTGAAACAACCCCAAAGGAGAAACTCACAAGCCCCTCAAGGGTAGGGCTGCAAAAGGCCCCACCATCCATCCCAACTCCACTTCTTTCTCCAACTTCTGCAAAACCACCTCAGGATGTGCCAATGCAGAAGTCAAATTCCATGACCCCCCCTTACATTAGTACAAGAGTAGTACTAAACCCCTCAGAAAACCACCCGGAAAGCAGCACCGCCGTCGACCTATTTGGATAACGCTCTAGAAACCCCGCCGTCCTTGCCACCATCACCGGTTTCTCTCCTCTTTTGTTCAGCAACCCCCCTTTCTCTTCCCTTTCTTAAAACAATGGGAGAGGGTGTGCATCCCCCACAGCCGGAGCATTCGTGCTTAAACTTACAGTCCGCGCCGAAGTTGCAGTTCCTCTCGTTGAACTGCCACTAGTAACCTCTACCGCTTTCAGCTGACCGCCCCGTCGCTGAACCTGAGCCACCGGCTGTGTCCTGAAAGGACTGACCAACTCCCCCACTCGGGGCCGCCATCAATTTCATCCAGGAGCTAATGTCCTTATGATCCCAACGCAGCGAGGGACGCACCGCCTTCCGATAGTGTAAATGCTTGTCATATCACAGCCAAGCATTTCCCCCATACACCCTATAAGCCTCCCCGATTGAGTCTAGGTAACAAAAGAGGGCGGAGCAATTCTCCGGCACCTTCTCTCCAATAACACTAGCCAGAATCGCAAAGGCCTGGAGCTAATTTGAAAATGTCCGAGGGATGAGCAGGTAACGGTATCTCCAGGGGCAACAAGGAAAATATCTCCACATATTCCCCCTTCAAAATTTTCATCCTCACCTCAGACTTCAAGTGAACTCCCAATAGGACCTCAAAGTAGATACAAACTTCCCCCTTCGCCGAGTCCGCCATGCGGACCTCGTCCTGAGTTTGCTACAGACAAAAGGAGGGGGAGGAGGAAACACTTGTTCAAGTACTACTACTAATAGCAATAAGAAGGTGGGTGGCAAGAGCAACACTGTTTCTGGCTTTGATGGCACTGTCAGTAGTCACAGATTTGTTGAATGAAGAGAATGTTGATGAAGTTTTTGACTGTTAAGCTGGCTCATCTCAGTCACAGAAGGATATTGCATTCGAGAGTAATATGAACTTGAGTCAGTTTTCTGTGTGTTCTTCCTACATAACACATTATTTACCACAGGCCCTTTCTGGACCGTCAACCGTGTCTCCTTCACATTCTTCACTAACACAGATCCCTGTGTCACCTGCTGAGCAATCTATTTCTCCCAGTTACAGCAGTCTTACTCTTTTTGATGAGCTGGATGAGAACAGTCAACATTGTGGGTAAGTAGAGGAGGAAAACATGATGATCGTTTGTGATGGTGGAGGTAGTAGTGGCAGGGGGTGTGGTCATACTGCTACTGGTGGTTTTTTTTGGTAGGGGAGCTACTACTACAGGTGGTCGTTCTGAGGGTGCGCATGGCCATGATGATGTGGGAAGATGATATTGTCAATGATGATTCTCTTGCAGATAGGTCCTGGTAACCAGGTCAGGGTGACAAAGTGACATCAGATGAAGAAAGAGGTAGAAGTGGTGATAATAATTCCAGTTATTGAACAGACCCAACATCCAAAAAAACCTGTGTGGGGAAAAGGGGAACTTCTCATGGTGGGAATCATGGCACTGGTTGTGATAGTGGCAGTCTTGTTCACCTGGTCATCTCCCATATGGGAATTTTTTTGCAGACTGCCAAACAATAAATCCATAGCAATGTGCAAGATTTACAAGCATAAACTGTTAAATAATATTTGACATGCAATATTCAAGACCTTTAAGGGTTAATTGTATTTTGCTGACATAACTCTTGTAACTTATGGTGCATGGGTATGGATAGGGTATGACTATTGTAGTATTGTCCAAATACAGTAGTAGAAAGTATGAGGATGTTGGGGAACACCCCCCTTTCATGAATATAAATGACTGACAGACACACGTGTCTGGGTCTCACTCTCGGTGGGGGTCTCCCTCTCCCTGTGGGGATCTGTCCCTGTCTCTCACTTTGGGTGTCTCTCTCTCTCCCAACCTGGCTACTTCCTCTAAGACCTTGGGAAGGATGGCAGAATCGTCCTGCAGAAGACCAACACACATTGATGAATAAGCTTGAGCCAAGATGATGCAAGAGAACCACCTTGAAGAAACCTAACACTACACTTCTCTTAAGAAATTTAAGACATTGACTGATATTTCTGTTATGCTGGAAGATTTCCATGTATCTGTTTTTCCCATGAAGACTTCAATAAATCTCCATGTTTTATATGAAGCCGAGTCCTCCAATAATGTTACCTTAGGGGTCAACACATGAGTAAGGATTTCATTCAATTATAGACTGTTTTACAGTTTACGGACAGTTATTATTTTACATTGGTGAGCCAGCCCAGTCGATTTTTTCCTGTTTTTTCTAATTCCTTCTACTTGCAAGAGGGGGAAGAGAGAGAGTATTTTGCACATTTTATTGCAAGCTTCAGGAAATTTCGAAAATTACCTAGATGAATGAAATAGCTTACAGCTGAAAGTTGCACGTGTTCTAGTAAGCCTCTACAGACAAGTCTGTGTAAGAAGAGCTTGTGAGGAACAGAAGAATGTTTGCTCTGACACTACAAGCAATAAAAGAGGACTACAGATGCCAGACGTACTGAGACGTGCTGATGAAAGGAAGCAGTTGTTCCAAGGAGAAGCTACAAGTTACAAGGTGACGGTTTTCTACAGTTGTAAGTAAACATTTTACATTTAATTATGGAAATTATACAGTCGTTGTCTAAAAAGTGTAACTTACAGTTTAAGTTTGTGCCTAGTTAAGGGTTACAGAATATATGGCAGAACTTGTATGCACAGTGTTTGCACGCAAATTCTATAAATAGCTCATCACAGACACAGACTAGTGAACTAATGGAATCTGTAAAGACTCTGAATGTCCAAGATAATAATAGCACAGACGCAGATATGACAGTATATAAGGAATTACAAATTAAAGAAACTAAGCAGAAAATAAAGTTGCAGAAACATTTGACCAATCTGAGTAAGGACATTCCCACATATGATGTAAATATCCATGTGTGTAGAAACTCAGAAATTTTTGAAAGTTATGCAGATAAGTATAATTTATCTACGAAAGAGAAGAATCTCTTATTTAAAAATTGGCTTCCTGCAAACTTTGCAAGATGTCTATCAGCAAAGATGTCTTATGACAATGAGCCAAATGAATGGTTACAGGACAGTGATGTAGACCGATTAAAGAAATTAATTTGGTGTACTACAGGTGACAGCATGCCAACATCTGAAATTCTGAATGAAATAAAAATTGGCAGAACTGAATCTACATATTCAGTTATGTCTAGATTTGAGAGGACTTATAAGGCTATTGTTAGCAAAGTCAATTCTCAATCGATGGTGAGAACTTTTGTGAAGAAATTCAGATTTTTGGATCCAATAACTTTAGCTGTTGCATCAGATAAAAAGTCTTTATTTGAAGCTGCTAAGCTGCTAGTTTACTGGACATGGCCAGAAGACATCAGAGACAGATGACAAATGTAAGACAAACAGGGACAAATCAAAGAATAAAACCACCTAAAAGAAATCTGTCAAATCAGATTACAGTGTCACCTATTCATAGAAAGAATAGTGAGGAAATCTATGAAAAACGTAGAAAATTACACGTAGTATATAAGCCATATCTGATTAAAGAAGTTCCATTCATAAAAATCCCATTATCAGTTGTAAATAAGCAAATGTCAACCTCTAAGCCATTTAAAACTATAGATAGAATCAGTAACATAGGAAAGAATGTACAAAATAGCAATCCTGACAGAGTAACAGCTGTTCCCAAAATGTTAGACTGTCATAGCAACCCATCCTTGACATCTGATCTATTTCAGATCAGACAAATGTCAGAAAGCTTAGAGTATCTAAATGGCAGGACATTACTCAACCTATGGCATCAGCCATCTTCTTTGGAGTGGCCTGCTGGGGGAGCAGTATATCAACCAGGGACAGAAATAAACTTGACAAGCTGATTAGAAGGGCCAGCTCTGTCCTGGGGAGCCCACTGGACCCAGTGCAGGTGGTGGGTGACAGAAGGATACTGTCCGTGGTGAGCTCCATGCGGGAGAATAACTCCCATCCCATGCATGAGACTGTGATTGCGCTGGGCAGTACTGTCAGTGACCGACTGCTCCACCCTAGGTGTGAGAAGGAGCGCTATCGGAAGTCTTTCCTCCCCACCGCGGTTAGGCTGTACAACCAACACCGACCTAAGCGGAGATCATTACATACAGAGAACTGAAATATCTCTCTACCTGTTAAATCCCCCCCCCTCTGCTACGTCCTATCTGTCTGTCTGCTATTAATGTAATGCCTCTCACCTTGGAACATTCCTGTACATGTTGTATTTGTATTTGTATCTGCTTATCTTATCTTATCTTTGCTGCTGTAACACACTGAATTTCCCCACTGTGGGACTATTAAAGGACTATTATTATTATTATTATTATTATTATTATTATTATTATTGGTGGATGTTATTGACAGAAGGGTCATGGGTCGGGTTTAAAAATATTGCTATATTACTGACTGTCTATTGGCATCATTTTACTAGTCAGGCTGTAGAAAGAATCTTTCATATGAGGAGAAATTAAAATGATCAGGTATAATTCAGATAGTTATGGTGATGTTTATACAATAGTCCTGATTATAATATCGATAATAATACTATATGTATACATCATATTATAATATACAAATATACATGAGAGTCAAGTAAAAGTAACTTGATCTACTCTGTTAAGTGGTGATATATATATTTTGCTCACATCCCACTCTGGATACAGAGAATGTGCAAAACAAATATATATATAATATGATCATATAGTATTAGAAGTCAAGAAAGTACACTTCCATTGGTTAAAATTGTTAGCATATCAATTTGATTTTTCTGCTAAAATTTTATCTATTTTTCTCCTTAGATATTTCATATATGAAAAAGCAACAGTTGAATCACTCATCAATTTTTCATTATAGGCCAATATATGCATGAGTTATCTAACAATTAATTTGATAAACAGATTAATATTGTGTGACTAATAGCATTGCATATTTAAAGGAATATAAGTCATAACTTACAATTTTGGATGTGGTCTTTTCCATGTATAATCCACTTTGTGTAAGCATGCAGCTCAGAGCATCAGTGTGACTTAAGTGTGGTCAGTTGATTGATAAGGAACAAATGGTGACGTGATTCTGTTGGTCCTTTGTAGTGAAGTGTAAGTGTCGATGTATGTATGTAACTGCAGTTCTGTGATGTTAAAAATAGGCCTAAGAAAAAAAAAAACAGGATGCATCCAAGGAAAAAGTATAAAACATCTAAAGACGTCTATATTTATTTTTGTTCTATGTGATCCATTATTGAATGTTCATTGGGAAATAGCAGAAATATTTAAGGTACATCAAAGGGAAGCTCGTATGATGTAAAACAGAAAATCTAAACTCATATGTTCTTAAAGCCACAGAAGCACACACGAGTTTTGAGTGTAAGTGACAGCTGCTAAAGACATGTAGGGAGAATGGACATCTTAGTTCATGAATACAAAGATAATACAGATAGCTTTCCAATATATTTGGTTAAAATGACAAAGGTTTATTGGGGTAATTTTATCAAGGAATGATAAAAATATTATTCATTGCATGTAAAGCTGGATATGATCTATAACAAGGATTGTCTTATCGTATCACTGATTCTGTATTCTTACAAGGGTGCACATATACTCATATACAATCAGCATCTACAAACATTGGGAAAATATAATTGTCTTATATGTAAATGAGATAAGCTAATCATCTTCATGAAGGACAATTAATATTAAGATCAAAGAGAAGTTATATCAAGAGATATATTCTTTGTTTATTTAGCAAACTTTTGATTATAGTATGTGACATATTTTGGAATATTTATGTTTTATAATACTTATTTCATATGTTGTTTAATGTGTTTACATATATACAATCATTACACAAAAATATACACATTTAATTAGGTAAAGGATGTATATTTTAAACTTGATTCTGAGCAGAGTCAAAAGTTGTTCACATTTTGCAAAGTATCAGGTTATACTATTCTTGGAGTGATGGTATTTAAAAGGTTAAAAGTCACAGTTTTCTGAGAAGAGCCAGTTGTTGAAAAAGGACAAAGCAACTGCAACATGTGGTATTCATATATCTTTTGACTAAATGAATAAAGTTGAATATCCTGTTTTAAATAAAGAGCACAATAATATTTAGTAAAATATAAAGGTATTTCTTTATTAAAAAGGATAGTGAAGTGATTGTATGTTAAAATTTATGATTAAGTATGATAACACATTCATATTGGAACATATTGATGTTTAGTATATTTATGCTAAGTTATAATCAAAGAATACATATTGTGATTCTCTATTAAATGATAATTAATAATGAAATCACATTGTTTCAAAATTATGTTGCAATTTGTCATCACAAGTGAAATAAAGTATATATATGTTAATATACATATATAGTGTAAATATATATATATATATATATATATATATATATATATACACTGTATATATAAATATTGTATCCAAAGAAGTATCGTGTGATCATTTGATAAAATATGAATATCAATAATTGTTATCATATTAATATTTGTCATATAAAGATAATTATTATTATGAAATTATATGGTACACTGTGATATTATTATGGTAGTAAATCACCAAATTTTGGGTGAATATTAGGCATAGGGAAATTTATCTTCAATCAAGTCCAAGATTATGATAAAGTTTGATATCAAATATTAATAAAAGACTTTGACAGTTACAAGAAGAAAAAGATGTGCAGAAAGAAACAACTTAAAAGCTACACATGTAAGCTTATGCCAAGGACTGTGTTCCTACTATAACAGTTACTAATGAAAATTATTACTGGAGTTTGGAAACATTGATGATAATTGGACTGAGTTATAAAGATTGTTCTTCATCAACATTCTTATGGAGTCCCATCAACTGCAAAACTTCAAGGAAAGTTGCTTGGTAAGCAATAGGGTAATTGATAATGAACCCTACTACATATATTCTTTATATGAGACTGTTAAATGAGCTGAAGTGAACAAGCAGCAGAGATGTGTGTCAAAATTAACACTTTGCAGTGCTGCCTCAAGAGTGTCACAGTGCTCCACAACTAACAAGTGGTCAAGGTAAAGAAGAATGTCACTACAGTCTGTGTCTCCTGACAAGTTATCATAAGGAATACATACTTAATATATGGACTATGTTGCTATATCAATATCTTCATACTATGAACTTTATTGGACAATGTGATAATATCTGCACAACATGACGGAAATCTTTAAATTAAAGGACTTTACGTTAACAAGTCAAAACCTTCAACAATGAACATTTGTGTTAAACTTTCTATTATGACAGAAGAAGTTGACCAGAAGAAGACGATGAAAGAAGCTTAGAAGTCTAGTTTAGTTAGTATATCAAATCATTTTCATATTTGATCACGGTTTACCATAACATTTATTAATGTCAAAATTTATTGCAATTTGATAAAATTATTGTTATATGAACAATTAATTAAGTTCTAGTATCCAAAAAAGAGGAAAGAAGATGTAGTCTAATGAATATTGTCTAATGATATGTATCTTGAGGGTTCAAACAGATGTATATCACCCTCAAGAGGGGGAAATGTTAAATAATATTTGACATGCAATATTCAAGACCTTTAAGGGTTAATTGTATTTTGCTGACATAACTCTTGTAACTTATGGTGCATGGGTATGGATAGGGTATGACTATTGTAGTATTGTCCAAATACAGTAGTAGAAAGTATGAGGATGTTGGGGAACACCCCCCTTTCATGAATATAAATGACTGACAGACACACATGTCTGGGTCTCACTCTCGGTGGGGGTCTCCCTCTCCCTGTGGGGATCTGTCTCTGTCTCTCACTTTGGGTGTCTCTCTCTCTCCCAACCTGGCTACTTCCTCTAAGACCTTGGGAAGGATGGCAGAATCGTCCTGCAGAAGACCAACACACATTGATGAATAAGCTTGAGCCAAGATGATGCAAGAGAACCACCTTGAAGAAACCTAACGCTACTCTTCTCTTAAGAAATTTAAGACATTGACTGATATTTCTGTTATGCTGGAAGATTTCCATGAATCTGTTTTTCCCATGAAGACTTCAATAAATCTCCATGTTTTATATGAAGCCGAGTCCTCCAATAATGTTACCTTAGGGGTCAACACGTGAGTAAGGATTTCATTCAATTGTAGACTGTTTTACAGTTTACGGACAGTTATTATTTTACATAAACTTAGCTGTGGCCATGCAGGAACAAATATAGGGATGACAGTACTATGTACTCACATGAAAAGCATCACTCTCTTATTTGGAAAAAAGACTTGACAGTGGCACTGTCAGGGGAAGAGAGTGAGGCTATTCTCTTACTCCCTCCCCGTGAACTTCCTGGTAGGCTGGCCACATCTACATGTAGCACTAGCAGGTGGTTGTCGTTATTAACATTATCACCAACTGTTTCTCCTCCTTCTCTTTCATGCCATGTCAGTCATCCATAATCGAATGTGTGGCCCAGTCTTCTGGCAGTTGTGCATCTTCACTCACATCTGGCATAACTGCTGGCTGTTCAATCGCTGATGTACCACTTAGTGGATTCCACTGTGTTTCACCAACTGATGGCATATGCTCAATTTCGATGGAGGATACCTAGCCGCCATTACTTCTCTACAAAAGCTGTCCCTGCTTTATATTGCCATGAGTTGGAGAACATGGGCCTTTCCTTAGATACATCATTCTTGGGAAAGGTACACGCCACTGTCGAACCTAGAGCAGCAATTATGGACAATGAATGCAAATGGCTTTCACAGCCCATGGGGTCAATGTTTTGAGTGAAAGTGGCCACAATCCAGAAACACAGCATGGCCAGGTGAGCGTTCGACCCCAACTGTATGGGCCCAGTTCCAACACCATCTTCCAGTCACTGTACTGTTGCTGATGCTACTCCTAAAAAAATTCCACCACTGTCACCACTCAGTCAGACATGTCCTGTGACCTGGTCCATCATATTACACTGTGCCGCACTACCACAAATGTTGCCACAGCTGCCACCACTGATACAACTCAGTCAGACATTTCCTATGGCCTGGCCCATCATATTATGTCCTACCGCATTGTCATTCATATTGCCACAGCTACCTAGTGCCTACCACCACTGCCACCACCCAGTCTGGCATGTCCTGTGGGCTGGTCCATCATACTATGCCCTGCCGTACTGCCACACATGTTGCAATAGCTACCACCACTGCCCTCAGTCAGGCAGACATGTCCTGCGGCCTGGTCCACCATCAAATTCCACTAAAGCACACTGTTGGTGTCACTACTACAGCGTTGGTATAAAAAGGAACAAAACTATTTTTATATCTGTTCCCATCACGGGATAATTTTTGGTGTTTTTTTTTTTTTTTTTTTTGAAAATCCAATTCTTGATCACTTATCAAGTGGCTCACAGTCACAGATTTGTCTCCCAAATAATAATAATCCCCTGTAGCAAACAGGCAAATTTTTTAACAAAACCATTGCTTTTTGTATATAACCCTTACATGTCTCAAAAACCACGAGCACACACCTTTCCTTAATAATTGGGTCATTTTTTGAATGTTTAAAATGTTAAATGCGTAAAAGCGAGTGCCAGTGCAGTATATGGTTAAACTCAGAGTTTGTATCTTGTGCTTACCACTCATTTTTCCATAGACATATATGTCACAATCACTTTCAAATAATTTTGACTGTGTTTGTATTAGAGAGTTATAAAATGAATAGATAGGTTCCTAGGAGCCCTAAGAGTATTCTACACTATGTTTTATAGATAGATTCCTAGGGGCCTATATTATATTTTAAGCCAATTAAAAGTATGGTTCGTACCAAACTTGTTCGACCCGAAACAATCTGTGTGCACCGAGCCACCCAAACCCAAAACAAAACAAATCTTGAGACGTTTGCCCATCTGTAGATATAAGTAGAGTTGAACGAATTTCTCAAAAGTTCGATTCAGCACTTCCATTCGAAGTTCCAAAAAAATTTGCTTAGATCCGAATTACTAGCAGCAAATATCACTAAAACACCTATTTCCTAGCTTCAGAGAGCCTGTATAGTGGTGTAGAACACTGTGCCTTGTAGTAACACGCATAGGGAGCCTACTGTGGTAGTGAAAAAATACTGTGAGTCAGTATGACACGCACATGACAGGCGTCGCTCTTAGAACCACTGCACACTTCACTTACTTGGCCAGTTACGGGGCCAAAACTGTCCAATTAACGCAAGTGTGAACTCAGCCTTACAGGTCCATGTTAGTGCCAGGTAGACAGAACCGTGTAGAGGCCCAACATCCTACTGCAGAGTGAAAGAGCGCACTCCTTTTACACCCCCGTTTGCAGATTCCACATAGATGTCTACAAAGTGGCAAGGGGACATAATGTGGAGTTGGCAGCAGCATGAGAATCCCATACAGTGACCCAGTGGAAGCACCATGAGGAGGACATACAGTGATCCAGCAGTGGCAGCGGCATGAGGAGGACATACAGTGACCCAGCAGTGGCAGCGGCATGAGGAGGGCATACAGTGACCCAGTGGCTGCGGCATGAGGAGGGCATACAGTGACCCAGTGGCAGCGGCGTGAGGAGGACATACAGTGACCCAGTGGAAGCAGCATGAGGAGGACATACAGTGACCCAGTGGCAGAGGTATGAGGAGGACATACAGTGACCCAGTGGCAGCAGCATGAGGAGGACATACAGTGACCCAGTTCCACCCCTGTGTGACTTTGTTCAACCAGGCAAACAAGGTGTAGAACAGAGTGACACCCCTGTGTCTGCACATGTGGTATGCTGGAGGAGCATACACCTTATTTAAAGGTGTTTATTAGTGTGGAAACCCATAAGGAGGACCATATTCGCCATTTTGTTCCCAGTATAAAGTTGCAGGCCATTTATCAATACAGTTTTGTCAATAATTCAGTAATTCAGAGCCACAAATCTCTGCCTTTATCACGCTTTTGTTATAGGTGTTCATTAGTGGGGAAAGAAATAAGGGGCATATTTGCTGTTCTATTCAAAGTAGAAGATAACCGTTATTTTTGGCCTTTGCAATTACGTTTTTTCATCGAACAATACGTCAGACAGAGAAGCGAGAGGCCATGCACAGGGGAGGGCCACAGGCCTAAATGTTTCTGATGCAGGCACAGGACACAGCAGAGTAAGGGGGCGTGGCAGCAGGGGTCAGTTACAGAGGTGTAAGATGGGGAAACAGCCCTCATGTTATGAATGTACCTGTTTCTATAAATAAGTTTATTGTTTTTATAAACTGACATTTGTTTGTTTGACCACAAGAGGCCACTGTTACCTCAGAAATGGGAAGGACTGTAATTCTGTAATTCCCTGGAGTAGTGACGTGGAGACCCTATTCTGCAGAGGTGGAGCAAGAAGGAGCAGAGTGTGTGTGGCAGCCATCTTAGGAGTGTGCTTTTGAGCTTTTAGAAAAAGAAGCACTGAAGTGAGAGGAAAAAGATTCCTAAGGGATCAGATATATAACAAGGGGGTGCTGAAGCAGAGACTGTTCCAGGGTTTGTTCAGACAGCATCCTAAGTTGAAGATTGGTATCAAGGACCCGGCTGAGAAGTGGCCCTGTCAGTGAGATCACATGTTTTCTGGATGAGCCCTGCTTTCAGCTGCTCCAATCTAAGGCGAAAAGGTACACAACAAACCTGGATCAGTAAAAGAAGTAATCGTGCACGCACCACATTACAATGATTTGCTTGGGACTGAGTAAGGGCCTGTAGTTAGACTAGTTAGGCATACTCATCTTCACAGGCCACACTACTGGTGAATTATCTACCTATTCGGTAGTAAGGACTAAGACTCAGAAAGTTCTATAGACTTGTAACTCCCAGAGAGGAGCTTCTGAGGAAGTCTAGAAGCGATATCTTATACATTGTCACATTTCTTTGGCTTGCAAGCTGACCTACTATTATATTTACTCAGTTGTACTTTGTCTGTTGGGAATAGGGGTATTTTGATAAGTTTGTAAGCTCTTGTGTTATACCGCCGCTGTCCCTATCACACTCACTGAATTGTTCCTGTGACTAGGGTGATAAAAAGGTAACAAGCGGCTGGGTACTTGCAGCCTGCAGATAGGTAAAAGCTTGGAGTGTTTTGGAGCTGCACATGAGAGGGCACCGCACTGTACAACACCAGGGCATCAGCTTACTTCCTGAGTGTATGTAAATAGTTGAGAGTGTTTTTTTTTTTTTGGTAAAGAGGTGTTTACACAAAGTAAAATCTTGTTTTTTACTAAATTGATTTGGAGTCGCTTCCTTTGTTCTTGACTTCACTGTATCCTGGGGAGCCCACCCCGGTACACGGCTTACAGAGGCCTAAGCTCCCAGTGTCAAGTAGCGGTCATGTCTTGACCAGCAACCCAACAGTTGTAGACTGGTTGACTCGGTCATCCAATTCATCCCAAGTCACATCGGACACCCCCAGCCAAGAGTTGGTGGGTTCGTCAGACACAACACTTAGTTGGCATGGCCCGGCAGCAGGCCCTGTGCCCTCACCTATCCTCAACCTGCCACTGTCCTTTTCTGTTCCCTCAGCTAGAGAAGTACTTTATGCTGTGGGCTCAGATCCACTGTACAGTGAGGAGGAGGTATTATTATTATTTATTATTATTGTTTATTTATATAGTACTATTAATTCCATGGTGCTTTACATTTGAAGGTTTACATACGGTACACAAGATATACAAAACAGATAATACTAACAGTGACCAACTGGCACAGTGGGATACAGGGCCCTGCCCTTAAGGGCTTACAATCTATGAGGGAAGAGGGATAGAGACAGAAGGTGGGGGTAGAGGCTGTTCAGGTGGTTGTATGGAGACAGTAGCGTTATTGGGGGTTGTAGGCCTTCCTGAATAGGTGAATCTTCAGGGCCTTCTTGAAGCTTGTGATTGTGGGGGTCAGTCTTATATGTCTTGGTAATGAGTTCCAGAGTATGGGGGATGCATGGGAGAAGTCTTGGAGACAGTTGTGTGAAGAGCGTATAAGAGCAGGGCAGAGTAGGAGGTCTTTGGAGGATCGGAGATTACGTGCATGCAGGTAGTGGGAGATTAGGTCAGAGATATATGGAGGGGACAGGTTGTGGATGGCTTTGTATGTCAGCGTTAGTAATTTGAACTCTATTAGCTGGGCAACGGATAGCCAGTGAAGGGATTGGTAGAGGGGAGCAGCCGATGAAGAATGGGGGGAAAGATGTATTAAACGAGCGGCGCAATTTAAGGTGGACTGGAGGGGGGTGAGAGTATTTGCTGGGAGAACATGGAGAAGGGTGTCACAGTAGTCTAAGCGGGAGATTATGAGGGCATGAACTAGCATCTTTGTAGTTTCTGGGGTGAGGAAGGAGCGAATTCGATGGATGTTCTTTAGTTGGAGGCGGCAGGAGGTGTTGAGGGTTAAGATGTGCAGCTTGAAGGATAGGTCAGAGTCCAAGATTATCCCATGGCAGTGGACCAATGGGACAGTTAATAGCTACTGCTCATGTAAGGTTGTGAAGCAATACATCTTCAGTAATTAACTTTGGTCAGTAGGTGGCAGCAAAGTAAGAAACTGCCCATAAGTATTAATGTAATTAATGTAAATATTGTTCTAGCGTTCAAAGTCTGATTATAGATAATTACTGTAACGTGTTGGACTTCTACAAGTATGGCAGTGTGCTAGGATTGCAGTTTTGATGCCTCCCACTGGAGATAGGGAACTGCATCATCACCCAGCAGGAAACAGGAAGGGAGGGGTGGTGTGGAGAAGGATCTGAAACTGAAAACCTGAGGTGTGCTGGGGTGGAGAGAGCTTTGTGCTGGATGGAGGCCTGAGCTGAGCTGACTGCAGGTGAAGTCTTGGTTCTGGCGGAGGACTGAGTTCTAGGACACAGTGACCGTGGTGCTGGCTGAGGACGGAGTCAAGACACCCCTGAAGCACAGAAGATAAAGTGACTACACAAAGTAAAGGCCTCAAGGACTTGTGAATATGGCTTGGCTGCATCTACATAGACCACGTGGTGGTAGTTATATAAGGGACTCTTACGCTGACACCTTATCATTGGAGAGACTGGCCTGTCTTTTAAGTGTTGCACTACAGGGAGCTGGAGCAAGGCCTATAACTGTACTTGAAGGGGAAGACAGCATTTGCCTGTGGATTACAATTTAACCATTTGATTACAAATAGTATTGCGCAATACTTAGGGTGCACCCCGACAAGGGACCGATCCCGGAAAACCACGTTCTTAAAGGACTTGAATCCATTACCTGTTTAAGTAATTGTGGGAACTAAGGGGTATAGTATTAGTTTGCTGCAATAATCTGTTCCATAGCATTTTGTATTTTTTCTATCTGTTTATACCTTTATGCATATTTTCCCAGATCTCTCTTCATTGCTTTACTCAGTAAACATTGTTCTGGGAATTAAAACGGTGTGTGTGTCTGTGTGGCATCGTGTACCTGCTGAATCTGTGGGCCCAGCTCTTGGTCCTCTTTCACTCAGCTAATATCTGGAGGAGACATCCGCCGCTTCCTCCAGTAGGCGGGCAAGTAGTGATGAGGAGAGTGGCATGGGAGCAGATGTTGAAGAGGACATAAGTGAACTGCAGACTGTAGTGGATGATGATGTAGCCGATCGTAAGGGGCTTCGTCGTCATCAGGAGAAGAGGGTTGCAGCTTGCGCATGAGGCATCGGGGGAGTCAGCAGGGTGGTAGCAGTGTGAGGTCGGGAGCTAAACGTGCCTGGGCTAGACCACCCGCTTTGCAGCAGCCTACCTGCCCGGAAAGCAGTGGTCCAGGGGTTCACAGAGGCAGTGGTGGTAAAAGTCAGTTATTGCGGCGTGTTGGGGGTAAAATCACCTACTCGGCGGTGTTGCAGTTTTTTGTAAAGCCGCCGGTGGAGGTGAACATGGCCATATGTTCAATCTGTGGGCAGAAGGTGAAGCGTGGCCAGGGTGCCAATATTGGCACTACAACCCTGCGTCAACATATGCAGCATCACCATAAAGTGGCCTGGGAGAGCTAAAGCTCTAATGTGGTGGTCCAGCCAGCCGCAGCAACCACTGCAGCACCCAGAGGCACGCGCACGCCATTTCAGGCAGTCAAGGCATCTGCTGGTCGTGATGCTCATGCTCCTCCTCCTCCTCCTAGTCATCAGCAATCCATCACAAAAGCAATTTCGAAGAGACAACAGTATGCGTTCACTCATCCAACAGTGCAGAAGGTGAACGTGCTCCTGTCCAAGTTGCTGGTACTGCAGTCACTCCCTTTCCAAGTGGTGGACTCTGCACCTTTCAGAGAACTCATGGCTTGTGCCAAGCCGAGGTGGAGAGTCCCAAGCTGTCATTTCTTTGCCAAAAAATATGTAGAAGAGAAGGTGGGCCAGTCCTAGAGCCTGTCGGTGTCTTTCAAAGTTCACGGCAGCGCCGATATGTGGAGCTGTAACTACGGTCAAGGACAATATATGTCATTTACGACCCACTGGGTTAATGTCGTCCCTGCCCAGACACACCAGCAACTTGGATAGGTGATGCAGCTTCAGCCTCCACGTTTTCACGCTGTTGGTCCTGCAACAATGTCAGCCTCATCCTCTACTGTCTCCTCAGCCTCCACTGCAGGGACAATTCACAGTGCTCCTCCAGCATACCACATGTGCAGGGCACAGCGGTGTCACACTGTTCTACACACAGGGGAGGAACTGCTCTGTGTCCTTCCTCAAGAAATGGAATCCTGGCTTTCTCCGCGACACCTCAAAATTGGAACAGTGGTGACCGACAACGGAAAGAACATGGTGTCGGCACTGCGTCAAGGAGGGCTGAGCCATGCACCCTGCATGGTGCACATGTTCAATCTGGTTGTCAAGCGTTTCTTTAAGTGTTCCTCCCATCTGCAAGACATCCTAAAAATGTCAAGGAAACTTTTAATGCACTTCAGCCACTCGTACACCACCAAGCACACGCTCCTTGAGCTGCAGCGGCAGAATGGCCTCCCACAATATAGGCTGATATGCGATGTTTCCATCCATTGGAATTCAACCCTCCATATGCTGGATTGACTATATGAACAGAGAAAAGCCATAAACGATTTCTTGATGATCGAAGTGGACATAGGTACTCCCCTGTGTAACTTTAATGTTAGCCAGTGGCAGCTCATGTGTGACACCTGCCGTTTGTTAGTTCCCTTTGAGGAGACCACTTTGTTAGTCAGTCGCCAGGACTACGGGATGAACAACGTCTTTCCACTGATTCACATCCTGGAAAAGATGCTTATCAATCTGGCTGATCAGGGGACTGGAGATGTCGCGTCTACATCACAAAGCCACATGAGCCCTGTGGGGGATGAACTGGAGGAGGAGGACATTGGAGCACAAACAATGTGTAGTCAAATGGGTGGAGAGGAAGAGCAGGAGCAACTAGAACAGCGAGAGGGAGATGAGGAGGATGAGGCAGATGACCCAGACACACCGTGGCAATATGCAGTGGAGATGGATGCAGGGAGTCCCACGGAGTCACTTGCGCAAATGGCGCGATGCATGCTGACTTCCTTGCGCAGTTGCAGCCAAATTGTCACCATTCGGTAGAGGGGTGACTACTGGCTCTCCACCATGTTAGACCCACGCTACCGGGGAAAAATGGGGGCTTTTTTTACACCCGCTGAAAGGGAGGACAAATTGAACTACTATAGAGACATACTATGTAGCAAGTTGGCCACTGCCTATCTGCGCCATCGTCCATCCTCTCGCATGTCTGGCCAGAGTGGGCCCTGATCGCTCAACTTGCACTGGCATGGCAACTGTGGGAGGGGGTGGGGGTGGCAGGAGCAGTATCGGCTCCATCAGCAGCAGCCTGAGCCTAAAGTCGCTGATGAGCAGCTTTCTTCAGCCGCATAATGAAGAAGCTGCTCATCAGCAGCTAGACACAGAGAAGAGCCTGAACCAGCAGGTGGTGGCATACTTGGTATGCTATTTCACTCTCAGACTGAGAGGTTATACTGATTTAGTCCCCTGATGATCCAGCAATGGCTGGTGAAACGCATAGGGATTTTTTTTATTTTAACTCTTTAGTACTTAGGGAGAGACTTTTAAATGTGTGCTATAGGTGTCAGATAGAGTTGTATGTGGAAAGGGTGCTGGGAGGCTCTGGGGTGCTGACAAAAGTACCCTATTGAGGGTGTATTCCGCTAAAACCTGCCAGTGGAGTGTATCTGGTGAATCCTCAGTGCCAGGTGACACACAGTTCTAGCTGACTGTGTGTCCATATACATTTGAGGCTTTATTTGAGGCACCAGACTATACTTATACCTCGGGCAGAGTAGACGCTGTCTCAGCTGTTATGAGAAGCAATATGCGGACTTTTGCTGAATACTAAACTAACCCCTCCCTGTTTGTTTGTCTTAGTTCCCTGTTTGTTTGTCTAACCCCTCCCTGTTTGTTTGTTTTAGCTACCCTTCATACAATCCCTTTAAATGACACTAATGCTATTAACTATATGACTCATGTTGCTATCATTATTATGGTCATTAGAAAATAAAATAGCAGGGCTAATATCTGCTTTGGGCATCTATAAACATTAGTGCACACTATATATGCAATTTATGTGATCTCATCCCTTCTCTTTCACTAATCACATGGTAGCGCTTGGGAGAACTAGTGAGTCTCATCTTTCTAATACGATTTTATATTTATTTTTATTTATATAAGAAATAAAAGTGAAGTTTTACTATTTTCTACTCTATCAATTCCCTTCTGAAATTTACATACTTAGTGCACCCTGCCACCCGTAATCGAAGATCCTCTGGACTACTGGGCAGCCAAACTGGATTTGTGGCCGCAACTGGCCGAGATTGCCCTTAAAAAGGTGTCCTGCCTGGCCAGTAGTGTGGCATCAGAGCGGGTGTTTAGTGCAGTGGGGGCCATAGATACACCAAGGAGAACTCGCTTGTCCACCCAAAATTTGGAGAGACTGACCTTTCTGAAGATGAATCAGGCATGAATCAGCCAGGACTTCCACCCACCAATGCCTGATGCAGCAGATTAAATGATACATGCTGCCTCACCACTCTCTGCCACTGGTTCACTGTATGGCCTCCTAAGGCTGTTGCTACCTACACATTATATCACCTTGCAACTCTGTGGCCTACTCACGCTGCTGCCACCTCCGTCTCTGCCACTGGGTGACTGTATGGCCTCCTCACACTGCTGCCACCTCCTCACTCTGCCACTGGGTCACTGTATGGCCTCCTAAGGCTGCTGACACCTCCACAATGTCACTACGTCACTGTATGTCCTCCTCATGCTGCTTCCTCTGGGTCACTCTGACACAGGGTCACTGTATCACCTACTAAGGCTGCTGACACCTCCACACTCTCTTACGGGGTCACTGTATGACCTCCTAAGGCTGTTGCTACCTCCAGCTCTGCCACTGGGTCATTGTATGTCCTACTCACGCTGTTGCCTCCTCCTCTGTCTGTCACTGGGTCACTGTATGGCCTGCTAATGCTGTTGCTACCTACACATTATATCACCTTGCCACTCTGTGGCCTACTCACGCTGCTGCCACCTCCACACTCTGCCATTGGGTGACTGTATGGCCTCCTCAGGCTGCTGCCACCTCTTCACACTGTCACTGGGTCACTGTATGGCCTCCTAAGGCTGTTGCTACCTACACATTATATCACCTTGCTACTCTGTGGCCTACTCATGCTGCTGCCACCTCGGCCTCTGCCACTGGGTGAATATATGGCTTCCTCACACTGTTGCTATCTCCTCACTCTGCCACTATGTCACTGTATAGCCTACTAAGGCTTCTGACACCTCCACACTCTCTTACCGGGCCACTGTATGGCCTACTAGGGCTGCTGACACCCCCACACTCTCTTACCAGGTCACTGTTTGGCCTACTAAGGCTGCTCACACCTCCACAATGTTACTGGGTCACTGTATGGCCTCCTCATGCCGTTTCTACTGGGTCACTGTATGGCCTCCTCATGCACTTCCACTGGGTCACTCTATGTACTCCTCATGCCGCTGCCACCGGATCACTGTATGGCAGTGCTGCTGCCAACCTCACATTATGTTGCCTTGCCACTCTGAGTCCTCCTCATGCTGCTGCCAACTCCACATTGTCGCCTTGTCACCAGCAACTTGGACAGGTGACACTGCTTCCGCCTCCACGTTCTCACGCCATTGGTCCTGCAACAATGTCCGCCTCATCCTCCACTGTTTCCTCAGCCTCCACTGCAGGGACAATTCACAGTGCTCCTCCAGCATACCACATGTGCAGGGCACAGCGGTGTCACACTGTTCTACACCTCATTTGCCTGGGCGAACAAAGTCACACAGAGGAGGAACTGGGTCACCGTATGCCCTCCTCATGCTGTTGCCAATGGGTCACTGTATGGCCTCCTCATGCTGCTTCTACTGGGTCACTCTGTGTACTGCTCATGCCGCAGCCACTGGATCACTGTATGGCCTCCTCATACCGCTGCCACTGGGTCACTGTATGGCCTCCTCATGTTGCTGCCACTTGGTCACTGTATGGCCTACTCATGTTGCTGCCACTTGGTCACTCACTGTATGGCCTCCTCATGCAGTTTCCACTGGGTCACTGTGCGTCTTCCTCATGCTGCTGCCACTGGGTCACTGTATGGCCTCCTCATGCTGAAGCCACTTGGTCACTGTATGCCCTCCTCATGCCTTTTCCACTGGGTCACTGTATGGCCTCCTCATGACGCTGCCACTGGGTCACTGTATGGCGTCCTCATGCTGCTGCCACCTCCACATTATGTCGCCTTGCCACTCTGTAGACATATATGTGGAATCGACAGACGACAGTGTAAAAGAAGTGCGCTCTTTCACTCTACAGTAGGATGTTGGGTCTCTGCACGGTTCTTTCTACCTGGCACTAACATGGACCTGTAAGGCTGGATTCACACTTGAGCTTGATGGTCAGTTTTGGCCCCGTAACTGTCCAAATAAGTGAAGTGCGCATCGATTCTAAGAGCAATGCCTGACATGTGCGTGTCATTCGGACTCATGCCATAAGTTCTCCAGCACAAGCAAAGCTTAAGAGACTAACTCCATCCTCTCATGATAATACAGAGTTCCATATGTCCTACATGAGATATTTCCCTCAACTTCTAATAATTGCTGGAGATGTGGTAGAGACAGAGGCACAATGTTACATATCTGGTGGAACTGCTCACTTCTGCATCCCTCCTGGTACAAGGTCCGTCAAATCATCCACGTGATCACTGGTATTAAATTGGACACCAATCCTGCCTCACTCCTCCTCTCTTTTTTCCCTCGCAAAATCAAAAGAGTACATCCCCAAACTGGTTGGTTTCCTACTGGTGGCAGCCAGGTCCATCATAGACTGTAGAAATCTACCAAAGTTCTGTCTATGACCAACTGGCTCTAAGAGGTCCTCTATATCCATCATATGGCTGACCTGTTGCTGAACTCAGACTGGAGGAAAGCACACACCAGCAGTTGTGGCTCCTATGGAATACTTTTTAGTACTCTGCCAAGTTTCAAACCCCATTCCTCACCTCTCCTACCTATCCCTTCCTGCCTTGCACCCATAATCTTCTCCATTTCCTTCTAATCCTGGCTCATGTCCTATCCCCACACCTTTTTTCCTTTCCCGTTACCTTATTCTTTTTCTCCCTTATATTATGGTGTACCCCATTATATCCCGCTGTACCCCATTTTGTGTTGCACTGCTACCTCATATAATGTACTTTTAATGACATGTTACGTATCCACTACGTATTGACCTGCTGCATCAGGATCTTGCTCCCTTACTCTCCTACCTGCCGTTTTATCCTTTTTACCTAGTGGTGTCTTCTCCCTATCTCCCTCTTTATTTTCCCTCTGTCCCAAAACTGTTGTTATTCTGTTGTATTATTTGAAAGTAAAATCTCAATAAAACTTTAATGATACAAAAACGAACAATTTGGAATATTTGTGTCGAACGTGGCTTGAGATGAAGTTTTTCACCCATCTCTAGTCATAAGTATAAAACATGCTGTTGTGGCCTGGAAAACCCCTGTAAGAGATCTTATCATACATATTCTGTATGGCACAGATGGGAAGATAAATAACCATACATATACATCACAGTGATGGTGCAAGTGGGCCTGTGTGTGCTTTAAAATGCCAGAACTGAATTTCAGCCCCAATCCGGCCCTCCACCCCAGTCCGGCCCTGTTTGCATCCTTGACTCATTGGCAGGCATATGAAAGAGCTCCTAGATGATGGCATGCTGAGAGCAAACCTTCTGGGCCATTTTCCTTCCTATGACCTCCTGGTACTGTACTCTGCATGCTGAACTCCACAGCCACAACACAGAGGCAGAGATAATGCAAGAGGGACTCAGTTCACCAGGTCACATTATAGTGACTCTCTTGTCTCCACCCTATCGATCACTCCATCCCTCTGCACACAAGAAGGAAACAGCAATAGCAGAGAGAAGTGGCGTAATGATTGCAGTCACAGGGGTTTCGACCAGGCTTGGATAGATAGGGGGAGTTGCAATCAGTTGATGATGACAGGGGTCTCACAGCCACAGTGGTCAGGAAAAGACAGCAGCATCAGAAATCAGAGTCCAGGGTCGGTCTCTGCTGCCAATGCTGTATTATGGTCCTAGGGGAGGCAGCAGTGTTATTGTCAGTCTTTCCACAACCACTGTTATGATGGTGGAGTGAAGAGAGAACCTTCTCCTGCTGGTCTCCCCCCCCCCAACTCACTCAGCCATCAAAATCATATTGACACAAATATTAAAGGGATGTTCCAGGCATTATCATTCCCCCTGGCCAAACAAGCCTTATACATCGGTTTGTTGGTGTATAAAACATGAGAAAGTCTAAATTTTGGCAAAATTTATGAATTTTGCCTTTTTGTGCAACACTCATCACTTTGGAAAAAAAGAAAGGGGGAGCAGGGGGATTCAGAGGGGTCAAATTGGGGATGCCTTGGTCCAACATATTTATAATAATTTGTGGCAGAAAATCAGCCTCTGGTTTGAGAAGATTTCAACTCTGGCCCATAAGACCTCCCGACATGCACCAGAATTATATGATAATTCTGGTGATAATTCTGGAGCATCTCCCACCAGTGTGCACATCGGGGAGGACCAGTGCATAAAGCACCTGCTTTAATAAATTGCACCCTTAGTGCTTAAAATAGCATGAGGCTGAATCATTTGTCTACTTTCACATGAGGCAATTTTTTTCTGCTGCAAATCATTGAATTTGAGGCAAATCCACTGCAAAATCCACATTTATAATGTTTGTAATTATGTATATTTATTATTATTATTATTATTATTATTATTATTATTTATTAGTCATTTATTCACTATGATTTGTGAGTTATCAATGGAGACACATATTCTGCTATGTGTCACTTTATGGTAATATAGTTTTTTCCCATGTATTCCTCAGTACCACAGAAGTTGAGATACATCAAATAAAAAACTCTGAATACTTGTTTAATATTCAAACTTGTCAAATCTATATGAGGATCTTATAAAGACCTCCAAGGCAATCCCTGGCTGTATATGTTACCAAATAGTGTACATAACATAAAATATTGACCTCATGATGGAAAAGGTTTTAGGCTGAGGCACCCACGTTGCAGAAAAGCTGCTTTTTTGTTGTAGATTTTGCTGAGTTTATTGAGCAGTAGGGAGAAGTATAAGAGCTTCCTTTGTATTTTCCATTGCTTTTGTAGCCATTACTGGACTTGCTTCAAAAAACTGGAGCAAAATCTGCAACCAAAAAAAAAACAGCTTTTCTGCAATGTGGAGCCTCAGTCTTACAATCAGTTTCTCTCATGTAACAGATGGGTTAAGAAAAGATTCAATGTCTGAATACCCACTAGAGAGAGCAGAAAGTTTCTCAATTGTAAATAAGTAAAAGTTTCTCCTTGTTCTCCAGAGTCCTGATCTCATCCTCAATATGGTTCCTGCCCTGTAATTATGATAGTGAATGACACCATATGTCGGGGGAATTCTATACTGTGTGACACTGTGACATGTGAGGAGGGGGCCGCTCCTCTCACCTGAGCCATTTTTACTATAGACTTTGATTCTTTGTCGCTCCTGTATAATTATGTATCCAGGTGACTGACTCCGGGATGTATTACAGATTTATCCATGTAGTGGGGGAGGGGGAGCTGAGTGTGACAGCTGTGACTGCAGGTCTGACCTGTCATCTGCTTATACAGGACAATTCAGTGTAACATGTCATACAGTGAATAACATAATAAACACATAGGTCTGGACACTGCGGGATCTAATTAGAGATGAGCGAACTGATTCGCCACAGGCTGGGTTGGACCCGAATATTTCAAATTGTTCTGTTTTTAATGGAATCGAAACAAATTCATCTTGGACAAACTAAAATGGTCAATCGTCATCACAAGCTAGTTGCTGTAATGGTAGAGATAGTGAAGGATCTGTGATTCATCTCACTGAATCATACAGAGCGCTCAGTTGTGAAAAGCTCATAAATTTGCAAGCAGTAGTTAGAAATAGGAGAATTTAGGCAGATTTAAGCAATTACAGGGAGATTAGTGATAGAAATCATAGAAAGGAGTGAAGGCATACAGTAGCTGTGCTGCTGTTATAAGCCTGACAGCAGCATTCCTGCTTTAATACAGAATTATAGACAATGGACAGTTAACCCTTTCATTGGCAACAATCTAATTTTGTCTATTGTCCAATAGAGCACAATATGGTCTCACTGGAGTCAGTTTATAAATTGATCCCTGTAGAAGTGACGGGTAACCATTCTCACCTATGAGTCGGGCTAGTTCTCCTGTGAGACTGACTTGTGACCAATAGTGAGGCACAACCTGCCAAGAAAAAGTGAGAGTAATTTTGGTTAAGTTTTTGTTTATCTGTAGTATTTGTAACTTGTTGTAAACTAGGACATTGTTCCCATCATGTACCGTAACTAATCAGGATAGGCAGTATTTCCATAGTATACTGACATAGCAATATTTGTACCCCTGTATACAGAGCTGTTGCAGCTTTCTGCTTACTCCTTCTATCTGTTGGTAGTATCTCAGGAGAGATTGGTTCTCCACATTGGTTGCTTGCAAAAAGAGAAGGCATGAGTAACATGTCTGGGACATGTGAGTTGTGGCATAAGTGTTCTAAAACTACTTCTGCATGGAAGATAAAAGTGGACCAGCTGGTGCACCACCTCTCCCATTTAATATGGAAGGGAAGGAAGCACCACAGTTATACTGTACACAGGAGGAGGGAGGCATTTGTAGAATGTATCCAGTCATTCAGATGGAAAAGGCAGACAGTGACAGTGAAGAAGAGAGAAATAAGTTAGATGGGAGCATTCTTCTTTATCAACACAAGAAAGATCATAAGCATACAAAGGGGGGGGGGGGGGCGACTTTTAAGCAAAGACACATATCGTGACGGTGGAACTGGAGCGTTGGGAGGTCAGGCTACAGCTATTCCCTCTGCTCCAGATTGAATAGTGACTCGATCCCACATTATAAAGCACAAATTTACCCTTTGGGCACACAGGCATCATGGGAATAGATTTCTCTGCAAACTAAATTGTCATGCTCCCCAGTACTATGCAGAAAAATTTGAGTGATTCACCTACTTACTATATGTCATGAAAGTCAACTCCCTTGACTTGATCCTAAAGGACTTTGCAAGGTTACCAGCTGGACTATGGGCTACTGATAGCATGGAAGTAGGTGTCCTAAAAGACTGTCCTTTTGTAAATGTAGAAGGAAGTGTAGAAGAGTATTGACTTCAAAGTAGGAAATCTGTGCACTCCAAATGGTCAAGTCACAAAGAGCGTTTATTTACAAATACATGGAATATCAGAACACATTTCAGGCTTAATATACTTCTTTTTCAAGTGAAAATGGATGTACAGGAGCATAAAAGACATATGGACTTGCCAGTTTATTTATAAAACACAAATGATGCCCCACCCCTGGGGGAGTATCTGCATCATGAAACCAAAACATTGCAAAAACAGTGGAATACTTTGACCAAATGAATGTGCTGTTTTATATACCGCTAGAAAGCCGACTGGATTCAGCGCACTGTCGGCTTTCTAGCAGTATATAAAACCGCACATGCATGAAGACATGAAAGGTCCTCTTTAAACAATTTATGGCCAATCCTCATGATAGGCTATAAAGGTCCTCTTTAAGCCCTGGTCCCTGGAACAATCCCTTTAATGGCACACCCCTTTAAGAACTGTAATAAGTTCACTACCTGGGGAAGAGGGGGACAAGTGCCACATTCAGTCTCAGTGAAGAGTATTCTTCTCACTTAAAATAAGAACACTCTTCACAGACACTGTTCCCCCCTTCCCAGGCAGCAAACTTATAATTTATAACTTATAACTTATAATTTTTGAAAATGACTGAACTCCCAGATCAAAGAGCAGCAGCTGCCAGCACAGTACCTTCACTGCTGCACAGCCTACCCTGCTTGCATTGGTGATCCACATTCACCTCACCAGTCACCACAGTGAACTTCCTAGCTGCTCCGAGTCCACTCCTATCTCCTGCGCTCCTTCATAGTCCAGTCCACAAAATGGATCCGCCGCTCGCACTCCCTTCTTGCTGTGCGATAAAAGTCTCCACCCCCCAGTGTACGGACACACGCTGAGGGAGGGAACATATTCAGTAAGGTCCTCTTCACTCTTCAGCCTACGCGGGGTGAAAAAAGAACACCCCCCCCTAAGGCTAAAAATAGGTCACCACCGGCTGGACTGTCTGTGTGCCTGGGTCCAGCCCCTCTCTCTCTATAACCAGCCTCACTAGTAATGTAGATAATCTCCCATAGACTGCAATATGGGATGATTGCAGGTTCAAGCTCCCTAGGAGGGGTTAATAGTAAAAAAAAAATTAAAAAAAGAAGTTAAAAAAAAATCTAAAAAAAAAAACCAAAACAATAAAAGTTCAAGCCACCTCCCACTTTCACTAGAATACATATAAAAATAAAATATTACTGTGAAACACATACACATTAGGTATCCCTGTGTCTGAAAACGCCCAGTCTACAAACTTAGAAAAATATTTTACCTCAATGGTGAATGCCATAGCAGAAAAATAAAATCAAAAGTGCCGAACTGCTGCTTTTTTCGCTGTTTCACCTGTGATAAAAGTTGAAATAAAAAGCGATCAAATGTGTGATTGTTGTTCATGGAAAAAATCAAGACCTACCCCGAAAATAAGCCCTAGCCCTTTTTTCAGAGAAAAAAATAATATAAGACCATGTCTTATTTTTGGAGAAACACGGTAGTTTTCAGGTGCCATGTCACATTTGCAGAGCCCCTAAAGTACCAATACAATGGAAACCCCCCAAAAAGTGACCCCCTTTTGGAAACTAGGAATTTCATAAGGGGTATGTGAACATTTTGACCTTACAGCTGTTTCACAGATTCTATTAGCATTGGGATGTAAAAATGAAAAATTACTTTTTTTCCAAGAAACCGTCCATTTAGTGCCATATTTTGAATTTTTACAAGGTGTTCAAGAATAAAAAACACACCACAGTTTTTTACCCAATTTCTTCTGAACATGGGAATGCCCCATATGTGGTTTTAATCTGCTGTATGGGAACATGATGAGATTCAGAATGGAAAAAGCGCTATTTGGCTTTTGGAGAGCAAAAATTAATGTACAAAGTGAAAATTGACTTTTTTAAAAAAAATTATGTCATTTCAGTGCCCAATATGTTGTACCCACTTTGTGTCATCAGAGACTGCACTCCTAAAACTATTAAGTGGGCTATCCCGGGTACAAAAAAGTTATATATGTGGGTGTAAACTGCTGCTTGGGCACACAGTAGGGCTCAGAAAGGAAGGAGCACTGCGCTTTTTAGCTTTCGGTGTATAGATTTAGAGGGAATTTCTGGACGCCATGTTGTTTTTGCAGAGACCTGGAAGTGCCAGTAAATAGGAATTCCCCAAAAAGTGACCCCATTTTTTAGGGACAATTTTAGGGTCTCTGCAAATGTGACATACAAATATATAAATCTGTGGTCTAAAAGCACATAGCGCTCCTTCACATCTGTGCCCTGCGGTGTGCCCAAATGGCAATTTATGCCCACATGGATGACATTGCTGTGCCCAGGATAACATACTTAATGCCGTATGTGTCTATAAACTGCTGATTGGGCACAGCCAGGCACAAAAAGGAAGGAGCGCTATTTTGGTTTTTGGAGCACAGTTTGGTTTTTGTATGTCATGCCACTTTTGCAGAGCCCCTGAAATGCCAGTAAAGTGGAATCTTTGAGCGTTGCATTAATTTAATTTCCAGAAATGAATGCGCAGCTGATAATGAAAAGTGAAAATTGTAATTTTTCCAGAGATACATCATTTCAGTGCCCGATATGTTGTGCCCAACTTGTGTCAGCAGAGACACACACTCCAAAAACTGTTAAGTGGGTATCCCGGGCCCAACAGCTTTTGTAACATTCATCTCTGATACAAGCTGGGCACACCAATTACGTATTCCTGGAAAAATTTGTAATTTTCTCCTATCACCATCATCTACTGCACAGTGCTGGCCAAAAGTATTGGCACCCCTGCAATTCTGTCAGATAATACTCAATTTCTTCCAGAAAATGATTGCAATCACAAATGCTTTGGTAATAATATCTTCATTTAATTTGTCTTCAATGGAAAACCACAAAAAAGAATTGTCAAAAAGCCAAATTGGATATAATTCCACACCAAACATAAAGAAGGGGGTGGACAAAAGTATTGGCACCCTTTGAAAAATCAGGTGATGCTTCTCTAATTTGTGTAATTGACAGCACCTGTTACTTACCTGTGGCACATAACAGGTGGTGGCAATAACTAAATCACACTTGCAGCCAGTTGAAATGGATTAAAGTTGACTCAACCTCTGTCCTGTGTCCTTGTGTGTACCACATTGAGCATGGAGAAACGAAAGAAGACCAAAGAACTGTCTGAGGACTTGAGAAGCAAAATTGTGAGGAAACATGAGCAATCTCAAGGCTACAAGTCCATCTCCAAAGACCTGAATGTTCCTGTGTCTACCGTGCGCAGTGTCATCAAGAAGTTTAAAGCCCATGGCACTGTGGCTAACCTTGTTTGTTTGTTTGTTTGTTTGTTTGTTTGAGTTGGAAGGGACCTCAAGCGCCATCGAGTCCAACCCCCTGCAAAGCAGGAATTCCTAAAACATCCCAGCTATATACCTATCCAGTTTCCGCTTGAAGATTTCAATTGATGGAGAACTCACCACCTCCCGTGGCAGCCTATTCCACTCTCTCACTACCCTCACTGTTAGAAAGTTTTTCCTAATGTCTAATCTGAATCTCCTTCCCCTTAGTTTCATTCCATTACTTCTCGTGCTTCCTTCTGCTAATGAGAATAGGGTAGATCCCTCTGCACTGTGACAACCTTTCTGATATTTAAATACCGCTATTAAGTCTCCCCTTAGCCTTCTCTTCTGCAAACTAAGCAGTCCCAATTCTTTTAGCCTCTCCTCGTAGGACATGGTTTGTAGACCTTCCACCATTTTGGTTGCTCTTCTCTGGACCTGCTCCAATAAATCGATGTCTTTCTTAAACTGGGGAGCCCAGAACTGTACACAGTATTCCAGGTGGGGTCTGACCAGGGCAGAGTACAGCGGAATAATTACCTCTCTTGATCTAGCTTCAATGCTCGTCTTGATACATCCTAGAATTTTATTAGCCTTTTTAGCCACCGCACCGCACTGTTGACTCATGTTGAATTTGCGATCTATTATTATGCCCAGATCCTTTTCCCCTGTACTCTCACTTAGTACTATTCCTCCCATACTATATATGCTTCTTGCATTTCTGTTACCCAGATGTAGAACTTTGCATTTGTCCCTGTTGAATACCATTTTGTTCACCTCAGCCCATTGTTCCAGTGTGTTCAAGTCCTTTTGGATGCATTCTCTCTCCTCTCTAGTGTTGGCCATTCCTCCTAGCTTTGTATCATCTGCAAATTTTATTAGTTCCCCATTAACCCCATCATCCAGATCATTTATAAAAATATTAAAAAGTACTGGGCCCAGGACAGAGCCCTGCGGCACCCCGCTTTTTACTTTCTTCCAGTTTGATGTATAGCCATTTAGAATTACTCGTTGTGCCCTATCATTAAGCCAATTGTGAACCCACCTCACTGATATTTTATCAAAGCCATACTTGATCATTTTTTCAATAAGAAAGTTATGTGATACTTTATCAAATGCCTTACTAAAGTCAAGATATACTATGTCCACTGCATTTCCCTGGTCCAACCATTCAGTGACTTTATTATAGAAGGAAATAAGATTAGTCTGACAAGATTTATTAGGCATAAAGCCGTGCTGGCTCTGATTAATTAAAGCCTTCCCATCCAGGTACCTAATTAAATGTTCTTTAACGATTTGTTCAAAGATTTTTCCTACTATCGAGGTCAGACTTACCAGCCTATAATTTCCTGGGTCGGCCCTATTCCCCTTTTTGTAGATGGGGACCACATTTGCCCTTTTCCAATCTAGAGGGACCACTCCTGTTTCCCATGACTTATTAAAGATTATTTCAAGGGGTTCTGTTATTTCCTCTGCTAATTCTTTTAAAACTCTAGGGTGTAAATCATCCGGTCCTGGGGACTTGGTTTCCTTAATCTTAGCTAAATGTTCTCTTCCCAAAACTTCACTTATAATCAGCTTGGAGTCCTCATTCCCCTCATCACTATCACCATTAATGTTGATATTACCATCCATTTCTTGGGAGAAGACGGATACAAAATATGAATTCAGTAACTCCACCTGCTGATCCACCATGTTAACTTTTTCACCCTTTTCGTTCTTCAGGACTCCAATGGTTTCCTTCACTTTTCTTTTGCTCTTAACATATCCCCTAGATGTGGACGGAAAAGAAAAATTTATGAGAGATTTCAACGAAAGATTGTGCGGATGGTGGCTAAAGAACCTCGACTAACATCCAAACAAGTTCTAGCTGCTCTGCAGTCCGAGGGTACAACAGTGTCAACCCGTACTATCCGTCGGCGTCTGAATGAAAAGGGACTCTATGGTAGGATACCCAGGAAGACCCCACTTCTGACCCAGAGACAGAAAAAAGCCAGGCTGGAGTTTGCCAAAACTTACCTGAGAAAGCCAAAAACTTTTTGGAAGAATGTTCTCTGGTCAGATGAGACAAAAGTAGAGCTTTTTGGGAAAAGGCATCAACATAGAGTTTACAGGAAAAAAAAAGAGGCCTTCAAAGAAAAGAACACGGTCCCTACAGTCAAACATGGCGGAGGTTCCCTGATGTTTTGGGGTTGCTTTGCTGCCTCTGGCACTGGACTACTTGACTGTGTGCATGGCATTATGAAGTCTGAAGACTACCAACAAATTTTGCAGCATAATATAGGGCCCAGTGTGAGAAAGCTGGGTCTCCCTCAGAGGTCATGGGTCTTCCAGCAGGACAATGACCCAAAACAAACTTCAAAAAGCACTAGAAAATGGTTTGAGAGAAAGCACTGGAGACTTGTAAAGTGGCCAGCAATGAGTCCAGACCTGAATCCCATAGAACACCTGTGGAGAGATCTCAAAATGGCAGTTTGGAGAAGGCGCCCTTCACATCTCAGGGACCTGGAGAAATTTGCCAAAGAAGAATGGTCTAAAATTCCAGCAGCATTGTAAGAAACTCATTGATGGTTACCGGAAGCGGTTGTTCGCAGTTATTTTGTCTAAAGGTTGTGCTACCAAGTATTAGGCTGAGGGTGCCAATACTTTTGTCCGGACCATTTTTGGAGTTTTGTGTAAAATGATCAATGATTTGACTTTTTTTTTTCATTCTCTTTTGTGTTTTTTCATTGCAAGCAAAATAAATGAAGATATTATTACCAAAGCTTTTGTGATTGCAATCATTTTCTGGAAGAAATTGAGTATTATCTGACAGAATTGCAGGGGTGCCAATACTTTTGGCCAGCACTGTATATATTAATTGCTGGAAAATAAATTAATGCAATTCTTGGGGGTTAAAAATGATCACTGTACCCCAGATTAATACCTTCAGGAGTTTGGTTTCCAAAATGGGGCCACATGTCAGGGAATTCCACCTTACTGGCACTTCAGGGCTCTGCAAAAGTGTCATGTTGTCCAAAAACCAAACTGTCTAAATCTGTGCTCCAAAAACCAAAATAGCGCTCCTTCCCTTCTGTACCAAGCTTTGTGCTCAAACAGCAGTTTATACCCACATATGACATTAAGTACATTATCCTGGGTACACCAGTGTCATACATTTGGGCATAAACTGCAGTTTGGGCACACAGCAGGGGGCAGATGTGAAGGAGCGCTATGTGACTTTTGGAGCGCAGATTCAGATGTTTGGGATCTGGATGCCATGTCATGTTTGCAGATCCCCTAAGGTACCAAAAAAGTGGAATCCTAAGGAATGACCCCATTTTAAAAAGTGCATTCCTCAAAGAATTTATCAAGGGGTGTAGTGAGCATTATTATCTCAGGCGTGACTGCATAGCGTATGGGGAAAAGTGAATATGTAAGCTGTGCGGAGCACATTGGGAACATCAAATTCCCTACTATTTCCCCAGTAGTTCCTATTATTGGGGGGTCACTCTGGGGGTCACTTCTGGTTTATTTTTCCTTGAAAGTTCTAAATCTGGGGTGTCCCCTGATATATTCTCACACAGTTTATACATTCCATTCCTGACGCAGCCAATTATGTCCTAATGATTTGGCGATTTTTGGGGTTTTTTGTTTTCACGTTGTACAAGCTATATTTTTTTATTTTTCTGGTGATGTAGCCATATGAGGGCTGTTTTTTTGCGGGATTAGATGCATTTTGTAATGACACCATTTTTGGGTGCCTATAACTTATTGACTAAATTTTATTAACTCTTTCTTGGCGGATAGAAAAAAAAAACCCGCAATTTTGGCATAGCTTCTTACCTTTTTATTTTTTGCCATGCAGCATACAACATACAGTAAGTAACATATTACCTTTATTCTGCAGGTTGTTATGTTTATGGCGATACCTCATTTATATTTTTTTTTATGTGTTACTAATTCTGCAGAACAAAAACCCATTTGGGGACATAAATCAATTATTTTTGCATCGCCATCTTATGAGATGTGTAACATTTTTATTTTTCAGTTGACAGAGTTAGTTCAGGGCTTATTTTTTGCGGGACAACCTGTGCTTTTCATTGGTTCTGTTTTGGGCTACATATGAGTTTTTGATCACTTTTTATACCATTTTTTGTAAGGCAAAATGGACAAAAAACATTATTTCTAGCATTTTATTTTCTGTTTTTTTTTCTTTTAACGTTCACCATGCAGGTTAATTATTGTTTCAGTTTTATTGTACAGGTTGTTAAGGACACGGAAATTCCAAATATGTATTGTTTTTATTAATTTTTAGGTTTTTTTATATAAATATAATTCATTTTATATAGGAAAAGGGAATTTTTGGGGCTTTATAACTTTTTTTTTTTTTTCACACAGCTACATTTTTTTTTTTTTACAATTTTTTAAAACTTTTTTTTTTATATCCCATTAGGACTCTGATCACTGGTTCAGTACTATAGACTGCAATACATGAATATACACGTGTATTGCACTCTATAGAGGAAGTCAGCCTATGCAGATGCATAGGATGACTTCCTGACATCCCGGTAGGATCAACCAGGTACTGGGGGCTTTTAGCAGCCCGTGGTCACTGGCCAGACCCCAGGCTGAAATAAATACATATTGGCACCCCCTGATCTCACTGTGGAGGGGGGGCAAGGGGGTCAGAAACATGGCGGAACCCCTTGATTGTCGCATTTATGTTTGACCGTGGCATCCAAGGGATTAAAACCCCTGATTGGAGCTCAGTTCTGAACAGCTAACACCCGCTCCCGATGCCGCCCGCTCAGATAGTGTGGGCGGCATCGGCTGGTAATGTACTATTATGTCCATTTGCGCGAAGCACCAGGTCCCCAGGACGTAATAGTACATCACATGTTGCTAAGGGGTTAAGGTGAAGTTCCTCCGTGTTTGTCACAGATAAGGCGGTGCAAAGCGACTGCTTTGTCGCTGTAAATTGATTGGGGTGTTTTTTGCAAACTAGGTTTCTCTGTACTCACATGATCATATTTGGCAGTTAGCGGCACCAAGTGAGCAAGATCTTTCCATTACTTCTGCCCATGTTCGTTTTTGTCAGCGGGCCACATCCATTACACACTAAGCACATGGTAGACAACTTCACATTATCATTATAATTTGCATCGTCATATGGGTTTCCTCTTTCTCCTCCATGCAATCTTTACCCAGTCATATGGCTGGTCTGCTAGTTTAACTCCCACCTGGCGATGTTAATGACAGAGCAGTTGCTTCCCTGACAGTTAGTATGGCAAAATACTGTCTACATGGAGAATACCTATCCGCCATTATTTCTCAATGAAAATTGTCCATGCGTGATGGCCATGGGGGCCTCTAATTGTAAATGTCCATATGGGAAAAGGTGCACAACACTTTCAATAATTGGAGCATAAATTATGAACAGGGGACCAATAAATTTGCTGTCATGGCCCACTGGGTCAATGTTTTGAGCATCAGAGGCCACAGTCTAGAAATGCAATAAGGCCCACTACTTTCTAGTACTGACAGCCCCTCACAAGTAAAGGGCAGATACAATTCAAACGGTGGGACCAATTCATTTTCTTAGGTTCCAATACAATGGACCATTTCCCACCCCAACGTCACCAGGGCAAGACATTGGTCCCATTTTCCTTCCCTCGTTTCATGGTTATAAGGTGAACTGCAAATTGAGTTTCACTTTTGCACTTTTCATCGCATGCCCCAATTTTTTCATGAAGTTATGTTAATTGTCCCTTAGTCACTATTAGAGACGAGCGAATCGAAGCTGACGAAGTGGAATTCGATCCGAATTTCAGGTGATCTTCGATTCGCCTCGATTCCACATTTCCACAGTGGTGCAGGGGTTCACGGAGGCAGTTGCGGTAGCAGTCAGTTAGTGTGGAGTGTTGGGGGTAAAATCACCTACTCGGTGGTGTTGCAGCTTTTTGTTAAGTCGCCGGGGGAGGTGAACATGGCCATATGTGGAATATGTGGGCAGAAGGTGAAGCATGGCCAGGGTGCCAATGTTACCACCACAACCATGCGTCAACATATGCAGCACCACCATAAAGTGGCCTGGGAGAACCATGGCTCCAATGTGGTGGTCCAGCCTGCCGCAACAACCACTGCATCACTCAGTGGCACGCACCCCATTTCAAGCAGTCAAGGCTCTACCACCTTAGCCAGAGGAAGTTGTGTGTCCTTCCCATCATCTGCTGGTCCTGATGCTCCTGCTCCTCCTAGACAGTCATTGCTTTAGCAATCGATCACCAAAGCGATTTTGAAGAGACAACAGTATGTGTGCACACATCCAATGGTGCAGAAACTGACTGGGCTCCTGTCCAAGTTGCTGGTGCTGCAGTCCCTCCCTTTCCAAGTGGTGGATTCTGCACCTTTCAGAGAACTGATGGCTTGTGCCGAGCCGAGGTGGAGAGTCCCAAGCTGGCATTTCTTTGCCAAAAAGGCAGTACCAGCCCTGCACAAATATGTAGAACAGAAAGTGGACCAGTCCTTGAGCCTGTCAGTGTCTGCCAAAGTGCATGGCAGCACTGACGTGTGGAGCTGTAACTATGGTCAGCCTCCACTGCAGGGTCAATTCGCAGTGCTCCTCCAGCATACCACATGTGCAGGGCACGGCGGTGTCACCTCAATCAAGAAATTGAATCCTGGCTTTCTCCAAGACAACTTAAAATCGGAACCATGGTGACCGACAACGGGAAGAACATGGTGTCGGTGCTGCATCAAGGAGGGTTGAGCCATGCGCCCTGAATGGCGCACGTGTTCAATCTGGTTGTCAAGCATTTCCTTAAGTGTTCCACCCATCTGCAAGACATCCTAAAAATGTCAAGGAAACTTTGCATGCACTTCAGTCACTCGTACACTGCCAATCACACCCTCCTTGAGCTGGAGCGGCAGAACGGCCTCCCAAAACATAGGCTGATATGGAATGTTTCCACCTGCTGGAATTCAACCCTCCATATGTTGGACCGACTGTACGAACAGAGAAAGGCCATAAATGATTTCTTGATGATCCAAGCAGATAGAGGTATTACCCTGTGTAACTTCAATGTTAGCCAGTGGCAGCTCATGCGTGATACCTGACTTTTGCTCATTCCCTTTGAAGAGGCCACTTTATTAGTCAGTCGCCAGGACTACAGGATGAACAACGTCATTCCACTGATTCATATTGTGGAAAAGATGCTGGTAAATCTGGCTGGTCAGGGGACTGGAGACGTGGCATCTACATCTCACGGCCACATGAGCCCTGTGGGGGCTGAACTGGAGGAGGAGGAGGACATTGGAGTACAAGCAATGTGTAGCAAAATGGGTGGTTTTTCTACATGGGTGACAGGAGAGGAGGAGCAGAAGCAGCCGGGAGAGCAAGAGGGGGGTGAGGAAGATGAGGCAGATGGCCCAGACACAACGTGGCAGTATGCAGTGGAAATGGATGCAGGGAGTCCCTCCGAGTAACTTGCGCAAATGGCCCAATGCATGCTCAGTTGCTTCCGTAATGACAGCCAAATTGTCACCCTTCAGCAAAGGGATGACTACTGGCTCTACACCATGTTAGACCCTCTCTACCGGTCAAAAATGGGGGCCTTTTTTACACCCGCTGAGAGGAAGGACAAACTGAACTACTATAGAGACTTCCTATGTAGCAAGTTGGCCGCTGCCTATCTACACCATTGTCCATCCTCTAGCAGGTCCGACTGGGGGGCCCCTGAGTGCTCACCTTGCACTGCCATGGCAGCTGTGGGGGGGGAGGTGTGACAGGAGCAGTATCAGTTCCATTAGCAGCAGCCTGAGCCTAGAGTCGCTGATGAGCAGTTTTCTTAACCCACATAGTGAAGAAACTTCTCATCAGCAGCTATACACAGAGCATAACCTGAACCAACAGGTGGTGGCATACTCGGAGTTTACCCTGCCACCCGTCATCGAAAATCCGCTAGAATACTGGGCAGTCAAAATGGATTTGTGGCTGCAACTGGCCGAGTTTGCCCTGGAAAAGCTGTCCTGCCCGACCAGTAGTGGGGCATCAGAGCGGGTGTTTAATGCGGTGGGGGCCATAGTTACCACAAGGAGAACTCACCTGTCCACCCAAAATGTGGAGAGACTGACCTTTGTCAAGATGAATCAGGCGTGGATCAGCCAGGATTTCCACCCACCAATGCCTGATGCATCAGATTAAATCATTCATGCTGCCTCACCCAAACCTTGACAAAAGAGATTGGTTTCTTCTGTCTACCTGCCTGATGCTGCCACCCACCTGATGCCACACGTCTGATGCCAAGTGTGTTGCAGAGTGAGATTGCTGGATATGGCAGAATCAAAACCAGATAGACAGTTGTATATAACAGGAACAAACTTTTAGTGAAACATTAGTGCAGTAAGAGAAGATCACCTCACATGGTGAATAACAGATCCATTTTAGTACACACACAAACAAGATGTGTATATCAACAGCATCAAAAACAACAAAGTACAGAGTGTCTACAGATAAACATTTAGTAACAGCTACATCTAGTGTCATAAATGTGAACTGCAGTTAATCCAGCAAATATAGAGACAAAGCTGGCTGTTGTATATCTCCAACAAAATGCTCCTTTTTACAGCCACCGTCAGTGGGTACTGTTTGTGCCAAGCACCTCCTCACTCTGTCACCGGATCATGGTATGGCCTCCTCATGCTGTTGCCACTGGGTCATTGTATGTCTTCCTCATGCTGCTTCCACTGGGTCACTATGTCCTCCTCATGCTGCTGCCATCTCCACATTATGTCGCCTTGCCACTCTGTGTTCTCCTTATGCTGCTGCCACCAGGTCACTGTATGTCCTCCACATGCTGGTGCCACTGGGTCACTGTATGGCCTCCTCATGCTTCTGCCACTGGGTCACTGTATGGCCTCCTCATGCTGCTGCCACCGGGTCACTGTATGGCATCCTCATGCTGGTGCCACTGGGTCACTGTATGGCCTCCTTATGCTGCTGCCACTGGGCCACTGTATGTCCAACTCATGCTGCTGCCACTGGGTCACTGTATGGCATCCTCATGCTGCTGCCACTGGGTCACTGTATGGCCTCCTCATGCTGCTGTCACTGGTTCACTGTATGGCCTCCTCATGCTGCTGCCACTGGGTTACTGTAAGTCCAAATCATGCTGCTGCCACTGGGTCACTTTATGGCATCCTCATGCTGCTGCCACTGGGTCACTGTATGGCCTCCTCAAGCTGCTGCCACTGGGTCACTGTATGGCCTCCTCATGCTGCTGCCACTGGGTCACTGTATGGCCTCCTCATGCTGCTGCCACTGGGTCACTGTATGTCCAACTCATGCTGCTGCCACTGGGTCACTATATGGCCTCCTCATGCTGCTGCCACTGGGTCACTGTATGGCCTCTTCATGCTGCTGCCACTGGGTCACTATATGGCCTCCTCATGCTGCTGCCACTGGGTCACTGTATGTCCAACTTATGCTGCTGCCACTGGGTCACTGTATGGCCTCCTCATGCTGCTGCCACTGGGTCACTGTATGATCCCCTCATGCTGCTTCCACTGGGTCACTGTATGTCCTCTTTATGCTGCTGCCAAAGGGTCACTGTATGTCCTCCTCATGCTGCTGCTACTCGGTCACTGTATGTCCTCCTCATGCTGCTGCCAACTCCACATTATGTCACCTTGAAACTCTGTGGCCTCCTTATGCTGCTGCAACCTACACATTATGTAGCATTGCCACTCTGTGGCCTCCTCATGCTGCTGCCAACTCCACATTATGTCGCTTTGCCACTATGTGGCCTGCTCATGCTGCTGCAACCTCCACATTATGTTGCCTTGGCACTCTGTGGCCTACTCATGCTGGTGCCACCTCCACGTTATGTTGCCTTGCCACTCTGTGGCCTCCTCATGCTGCTGCAACCTCCACATTATGTCGCGTCGCCTTGCCACTCTGTGGCCTCCTCATGCTGCTGCAAACTCCACATTATGTCGCCTTGCCCCTGTGGCCTCTTCATGCTGCTGCTACCTCCACATTATGTCGCCTTGCCACTCTGTAGACATCTATGTGAAATCAGCAGACGATGATGTAAAAGGAGTGCACTCTTTTACGCTACAGTAGGATGTTGGGCCTCTGCATAGTTCTTTATACCTGGTACTAACATGGTCCTGTAAGGTTGAGTTCACAATTGAGTTAGTTGGTCAGTTTTGGGACCGTAACTGGCCAAATAAGTGAAGTGTGCAGTGGTTCTAATAGTGACGCCTGTCATGTGCGTGTCATACTGACTCACAGTATTGTTTCACTACCACAGCAGACTCCCTATGCATGTTACTGGAAGGCACAGTGTTCTACACCACTATGCAGGCTGTCTGCTGCCAGGAAATAGCTGTTTTTTAACATTATTTGCCGTGAATTAATTCGGATCGAAGTTAATCTTTTTGGAAACTTCGGAGAATCTGCCGAATCAAATTTTTGATAAATTCGCGCATCTTTAGTCACTATACTAGTTGGTGCTGCATGGGCATATTGGGTGAAGAGTATTGTGGTGTAAACCTCAAACAAACGGAAGGTGAGGGAAGATATTGGAAGGATACACTGGTGATAAACAACAGGAGTGGAAGCAGTATCCACCTTTCAGAACTAGGTTTCTCTAAGAGCCAGAAGGTCGAAAGGTTTTCAAATGAATACGTCATGAGTAAGTTCAAGTTTGTTAATAAATGTCAATGAGATTAGCAGGGTTTTGTGATGGGTAAGAAGTTGGAATCAGCATAAAGTGGATCACAGATAGGAGAAATGTTTCCTGGAGTAGAAGAGACAGAAACAGAAAATGGTTCAGTGATTTATGTTTCACAGTGGAACAAGAAGGGTTAAGGAGGCTTCAGAAAATGAAATGTGTAAGAGAGCTATACATAGGTGATGGAAGGAGAGAGGACTGATGTGGATAGAGGGCACTGGGGAAGTAGATGATAAGTTTGCAGAAAAGCAACAGAAAATGTGGAAATATGGAAAATGTGATCCTAGTAAAATAATGGTGACAGGTAGTTGGTGGTCTCATAAGTTTACCTGCCCCATGTCCTTTCTAACTGCCATGTTTAACTGCCAGGACACATTGACATCAGAGATGAGCGAAACAAAGCTGCAGAAGTGGAATTCTATCTGAATTTCAGGAAATCTTCAATTCGCCACGATTCCAGATTTCCTCACGCTTCGATGCATTGAATCAAATTTTTTTATAAAATGGCCGCCGCACATGTTAGGACAAGGGGCAAGGGACTCTGGGAGCATGGGATCACCCACAATGTCAAGCGTGCAGCTAATCTGCAGCCAGCCGGACCTGTAATATCACAGCCTTATAAAAACCCTCCGCCATTTTAAGTACAGTCATTTCACATCGATCTTACTGTAGTGACAGATGTCGGCAGGAGCTAGGGAAAGACTTAGAAAACAGACAGAAGTTCAGGGAAAGAACCTTAGAGCTGTAGGGAAAGGATAGGGAGGAATTGAGACAAGAATTTGGGGTGGTTGCAGGGTCATTTACAGCAAGAATTTGCAGCATAATTCACATTGCATTACTCACTGCCATTATACTGCTGCTCATTACTCATATCTGTGTTTTCAAGGTGGAACACAACAAGCCTTTTGCAGTGCAGTACAGCAAAAAACAGTGAAATATCATACACTAATATCTGCACGTATCTGTAAAAAACACCTTTTAAAGGTGTTTATTATAAGGGGCTTATTCATTGTTCTTCCACAGCATAACTTTAGTCAGTACTATTGTGCCAAAGAAAACTGAATCATCCAATAATATCTGCACGTATCTGTAAGAAAAAAGCCTTTTTAAATGCGTTTATTATAAGGGGCTTATTCACTGTTCTTCCAAGGTATAACATTAGTCAGTACTATTGTGCCACATAAAAATGAATTATCATTCAATAATATCTGCACATATCTGTGGAAGAGTGAAGAAATCAGGCGATACCTTTTAGAGGCTAACTGAGTATGTTTGATAGTAAGCTTTCGAGAGTGCTAGCTCTCATTTTTAGACATGGTGCGATACAAGAAACTGAAAATTCACAGACTTTTAATACACACACAAGACATGGATCTTCAAAGGATCTTGGAATAACAAAATGCAATATAAGTAGAGAAGTTATTTGTAAAAGAAGCCTTTTTAAAGGTGTTTATTATATGGGGCTTATTCACTGTTTTTCCAAGGCATAACATTAGTCAGTACTATTGGGCCAAAGAAAACTGAATTATCATCCAATAATATCTGCACATATCTGTAAAAAAGCCTTTTTAAAGGTGATTATTATAAGGGGCTTATTCACTGTTCTTCCACAGCATAACCTTACATTTGTCACTACTACTGTGCCAAAGAAAACTGAATTATCATCCAATAATATCTGCACTTATCTGTAAAAAATGCCTTTAACGTGGGGAAAGAGATATATATGCCATTTTGTTACCAGTATAAAGTTGCAGGTCATTTATCAAAACAGTATTGTCAATAATAATTCAATAATTCTTAGCGGTTATCATCAGTTATTTAAAGGTTTTTATTAGTGTCTAAACCCATAAAAAGGACCATATTCACCATTTTGTTACCAGTGTAAAGTTGCAGGCCATTTTTAAAAACAGTGTCAATAATAATTCAATAATTCTTAGCGGTTATTATCGCTTATTTAAAGGTGTTTATTAGTGTTTAAACCCATAAGGAGGACCATATTCACCATTTAGTTCCCATTGTGCTGATGGAGCTGATACTGCTCCTGCCACCCCCACCCGCTCCCACAGCTGCCATGCCAGTGCAAGTTCAGTTCTCAGAGTTCCCCTGGTCAGACATGCGAGAGGATGGACGATGGCGCAGATAGCCAGCTGCCAACTTACTACATAGGATAACTCTATAGTAGTTCAGTTTGTCCTCCCCTCTCAGCAGGTGTAAAAAAGGCCCCCATTTTTCCCCGGTAGCGAGGGTTTAACATGGTGGAGAGCCAGTAGTCATCCCTTTGCCGAATGGTGACAATTTGGCTGTCGCTGCACAAGGAAGTCAGCATGCTTCAGGCCATTTGCGCAAGTGACTCTGAGGGACTCCCTGCATTCATCTCCACTGCATACTGCCACGGTGTGTCTGGGTCATCTGCCTCATCATCCTCATCTCCCTCTGGCTGTTCTCGTTGCTCCTGCTCCTCCTCTCCACCCATTTGGCTACACATTGTGCGCCAATGTCCTCTTCATTATAATCCTCCTCCTCCTCTTCCAATTCAGCCCCCACAGGGCTCATGTGGCAATGAGATGTAGATGCCACATCTCCAGTCCCATGACCAGCCAGAGTGAAAAGCATCTTTTCCAGGATGTGAATCAGTGGAATGACGTAGTTCATCCCGTAGCCCTGGCGACTGACTAACAAAGTGGCCTCCTCAAAGGGAACTAGCAAACGGCAGGTGTCACGCATGAGCTGCCACTGGTTAACGTTAAAGTTACACAGGGGAGTACCTCTGTCCTCTTGGATCATCAAGAAATAGTTTATGGCTTTTCTCAGTTCGTATAGTTGATCCAACATATGGATTGTTGAATTCCAACAGGTGGAAACATCGCATATCAGCCTATGTTGTGGGAGGCCGTTCTTCCGCTGCTGCTCAGGGAGGGTGTGCTTGGCAGTGTATGAGTGGCTGAAGTGCATTCAAAGTTTCCTTGCAATTTTTAGGATGTCTTGCAGATGGGAGGAACACTTAAAGAATTGCTTGACAACCAGATTGAACATGTGCACCATGCAGGGTGCATGGCTCAGCCCTCTTTGACGCAGTGCCGACACCATGTTCTTTCCGTTGTCGGTCACCATGGTTTCAATTTTAAGTTGTCTTGGAGAAAGCCAGGATTCAATTTCTGGATTGAGCAGTTCCTCCCATGTGTGACTTTGTTTGCCCAGGCAAATGAGGTGTAGAACAGCGTGACACCGCTGTGCCCTGCACATGTGGTATGCTGGAGGAGCACTGGGAATTGTCCCTACAGTGGAGGATGAGGCGAACATTGTGAGAACATGGAGGCTGAAGCTGCATCACCTGTCCAAGTTGCTGGTGTGTCTGGGCAGGAACCACATTGACCCAGTGGGCCGTAAATTACATATATTTTCCTTGACCATAGTTACAGCTCCACACATCGGCGCAGCCGTGCACTTTGGCAGACACCGACAGGCTCAAGGACTGGCCCACCTTCTCTTCTACATATTTGTGCAGGGCTGGCACTGCCTTCTTGGCACAGAAATGACGGCTTGGGACTCTCACCTCGGCTCGGCGCAAGCCATCAGTTCTCTCAAATGTGCAGAGTCCACCAATTGGAAAGGGAGTGACTGCAGCACCAGCAACTTGGACAGGAGCATGTTCAGGTTCTGCATCATTGGATGAGTGCACTCATACTGTTGTCTCTTAGATATAGATTGTCTGATCAATTGCTGATGCATTGACTGACTAGGAGGAGGAGGAGAAGCAGGAGAGTCACGACCAGCAGATGATGGGAAGGACACACAGCTTCCTTCAGCTGAGGTGGTGGAGCCCTGACTGCCTGAAATGGGGTGCATGCCACTGGGTGATGCAACGGTTCCTGCGGCAGGGGGGAACACTACATTGGAGCCACGGCTCTCCCAGGCCAATTTATGGTGACACTGCATATGTTGACGCAGGACTGTGGAGCCAACATTGGCACCCTGGCCATGCTTCACCTTCTGCCCACAGATTGAACATATGGCCATGTTCATCTCCCCCAGCGGCTTAACAAAAAACTGCCACACCACCGAGTAGGTGATTTTACCCCCAACACTCCGCACTAACTGACTGCTACCGCCACTGCCTCCGTGACCCCTTGCACCACTGCTTTCTGTGCAGGTAGGCTTCTGCGAAGCGGGTACTCTACCCTGGGCATGTTTGGCTCCCCGACCTCCCACTGCTGCCACCCTGCTGACTCAGCCGCTGCCTCATGCACAAGCTGCCATACTCTTCTCCACTAATGTCTGCACGTCACTGATGTCCTGAGCCAGGAGCCTGACCGTTCGCAGCACCAGGTCCCACGCCACTACTTGACCCCCTACTGGAGGAAGTGGCAGATGTCACCTCCAGATCTTGGCTGGGCACTAGCTGCTGACTGTCCTGTAGTGGTTCTTCCTATACAGCAACAGTGTGTGCCAACCTTGCGAAGACTTAAAGAAAACGTTTGACCTCTGTCATTGCCAACAAAGGATATAGAACAAAGTATTGAGATGAACTTTTGTTATTGACCAAATACTTATTTTCCACCATAATTTGCAAATAAATTCTTTAAAAATCAGACAATGTGATTTTCTAGATATGTTTTCTCATTTTGTCTCTCATAGTTGAGGTCTACCTATGATGTCAATTACAGGCCTCTCTCATATTTTTAAGTGGGAGAACTTGCACAATTGGTGGCTGACTAAATACTTTTTTTCCCCTTTGTATGTCGAGATTAGTGAAGAAATGGTTCAATGAGAATACAATGATTGGCCCCCACAGTGCCCAGACCTCAACCCAATCGAACAGTTGTGCATGGAGTTGAAGAAAAAGCAGTATTCATACTCAAGTGATTTGACCAGTTTGCCCCAACATTGGAAATGTGTAGAAGAGACCTGGGATCAATTTTCTGTCAAGACATGTTTGAATCTAATCGAGAGCATGTCCAGAAGGATTGATGTGGCACTTGCATGATGCAGTTTGGCAATTTTATTGGCCGAGAGACCACTATTGATGAGCTGGATGATGCTCATTTTGAACCATTGACCTTTCTCTTGGGAATCAACATAATAACACACATAGGTATTAGGGAATGTGAGAACAGGTTGTAATTTGTATACAAGAAGAAAAAGATTTTTCACACCTCCTGGAGCAAAAAAGTAACAATGCAGTTACATGACAAGAATCTGCATAACTAATCATATGCTAAATAGTTACAAGTCAAATTTATGCATGAGATAGCCAAGAGGATTGTTTATAAAATGATGGTAGTCTCATGTTCCAAGCTGTAGTGGATGGTGAGATATGGAACCTGAAAGTCACAAGTTGAAAACATTTTTACCTTTTTGTTTGTCAGTCTCCTTTTCCCACCTCTCAAGTAAAACCAGAGACACATTCTAGAGGAAGCCCTGATGTAAACTCGTAAGCCCTTGAGTTGGAGAAATACATTAGGACCTGATTATGATGTGATCACAGTTAATATCTTTATTTTGCATTGTGCAGAGTCATATATTATGGTTTGTTCTCATGTGTAATGTCATTGTAGTGTTATAATGTCTAGGGGATGATGTTTGGTGTTGCACCATTCAACATAGTTTAATAGACACCTCCACTGGTAATAATTGTTCCTTTTCAGGGGAAGTACTAGAGCCTATTGGGGGTCTAAGCCTAAGATTTTTAATTGGAGTTTTATCAGCAATATATATTAAACAATACAGTCTATGGTTCCTTTTCTGTGATAACAAAAATAATAGTAGGAAAAGCAGAAGAAAAAATGTATTACTATAGCTGTAGTCATAGATACTAGCGCTAAATAGAGATATATTATCAGAGTAAGGACTGACAAAGGAACAGACATTTGCAGAATAATAAATACGATTTCTATATATTCAGGTACATTGTAAAATGTATAGATTAAACAATAACAAGAACATCAATGGAAATGAGCTCAGAGAATCATTCACATAAGACGTCCCTGTAAAAAGTTTACTTTTCTGTTCACTTCAGGATTTATCAGGATATTATAACATTTAGGTAAGAACATGCAGCTCAATATTCCTCCCCCTGAACACAATATGGCGAATATCTCTACGATGACCATGTGTTTCCCTGTACTACTCAGATAGGCCGGGATGGCACAGATCCACACACTGCAGAACACCAGCATGCTGAAGGTGATGTACTTGGCTTCATTATAGATATCAGGTAATGTCCTCACCATAAAAGCTAGAACAAAACTCAAAGCCGCCAGAAACCCCATATAACCCAACACGAAGTAATAGGCCAAGACAGAACCTTCATTACACTGGATGATGATCTTCCCAGGATAATCCAGGTTATACTCTTGATATGGAGGAGACACTGACAACCAGATAATTGCATTCACAATCTGAATAGATGAACAGACCAACACTACAGAATAAGGAAGCTTAACTCCCACACACTTTCTCCAGGAGCTGTTAGGTCTGGTGGCCTTGAATGCTATGTAGACTATAATGGTCTTGGCCAGGACAGAAGACACGGCTATTGTGAAGAAGGTCCCAAAGCAGATCTGTCGCACCATGCAGGTTATATCCACTGGACGACCGATGAACAGAAACACACAGAGTAAGCTGAAGATGAGAGAGCTCAGTAGAATGAAGCTGAAATTCCGGTTATTGGCTCTGACAATAGGAGTGTTCCGGAATAAAGTGAATATTCCTATTATAAATACAGTTATAAGAGAGAGTAATATGGAGATGGTGGAAAAGACTGAACTAAGGACATCAGTCTCATATGAGAAAAACTCATAATCTCTGACCACACAATTGTTCCTTCCTTCATTCGGCCATTCATCTTCAGGACATCTCTGGCAATTTTCACTGTCTGTGAATGAAAAGGAAATGAGTTTAGGATTCAATATTTCTTTGATGACTTTCAATCTTTTTATTTTCCTATCTATCTATCTATCTATCTATCTATCTATCTATCTATCTATCCATCTATCTATCTAAATCCAAATGAAGACAGAACCAGTATAGTGAAGGGTGCTAGCCCCAGGAATAGGCTATATCGCCAAGTAGTATCCAAAAGAATCAGGCAGCACTCCACAAGTGAAAAAAAGTGAGGTAGGGTTACTCCGCAACATTTCAGCTCACACTGAGCCTTTCTCAAGCATGGTGACATTTCACAATACTTTATAGTATGGTGTTCAATTATGCAATTATAGATACAAAGTGTAAAAAATCTACAAAATACAATTGTGCATAGTACAAAATCCATAGTGTTACAGATCATTAGTGAAGAAAGTGCATATAGTCAGGTCCCTGCATCACCAATTCCCTCCTGTACTATAATTTCATAATATAGACAATCTATGACCAGGTGTATCATATAATAAGCTCAATTTACCTAATAGGCTCCATAAATGTGAATCCCCATTCAGCATCTCCATAGCTCTACAGATATGAAATGGTGTCTGGGGTCATGTGACAATTTGCACATGTGCACTAGTTACTCTAATACCAGAGACACCATCTTTAAAGTCCCACACTTACGAGTATAACATAAAAAAAATTTATGATGATCACATTTATAAATGGATTAAAGCCTCCAAGATGTTAGAGGAGCGTAGTTATATGGTCAAAAAACGCTACAATACCGCTGAATATGAACTGGAACTAAGAGCAGCATAATTATAAAGTCAAAAAACTGCTACAAAACCGCTGCATATGAACTGGTACTAAGAGCAGTGGAAACATAACCTAACGTTAACCAGCACAACATTAACTGTTTGCTTATTGAGTCTGCACAAGTGGCCTTCAGGGACTTGCAGGGAATTAATACAAAAAATTTGTTCACAAAAAATGCCTCTGGCAGAAAAAACTCAAGGCCAGGGCCCCATGTGGCGTAAATGCCGCGGTATGCCCACAGTGGAAACACTGCAGAAAAAAACGTGGCATATTACAGTCACTGTATAGTATTGCTAGAATCCCATCCCGAGAGTACGGGAAAACACACTCTGTGGACACGCTTTTATTTTCAAAACTGTTGTGGCTTTGGAAATTCTATATATGGAAATGCCGGTGATTTCCCTATAGGTATAATGTATGCAGACTTTCTGTGAAAGTGCTGCCGGAAAAACTGCTTTTTTGTTGCAGGATGCTACGTGGTACTTTATAGAGATTTCTGTGGGTGCACAATGGTCAGAATTGGTTAAACTTTAACTTGACACTTACTGAATTAGTGCCACTGTGCCACAAATAGCCTTCAAATTGATTTTGTTGATTTTATTGTGTTCTGGGATAAGATATCACACTACAGAATGTCAAGTAAAATTTCTACTTTTTACAATTTACTGTTAATTGTTTTACTTAAAGGGGTTGTCCAGGCCAAAATGGACAACCCATTTAAGTTTCAAATAGGCAGGAGGCAGTGAAAAAATGTAAAAAAAATACATACTCCGGTCTTCTTGGTCCCACGCTGACGTGTGGCGGAAGTTGCAGCCACACGTTTCCACTGAGGCCAATCAGTGACTTCAGCGAAGAGCCTGCGATGTCACTACCTGTGACATCACAGGTCTCTTCCTGAAGCCTGCTGAGGCTTCAGTGGAACTCAGGAAGAGACCTGGTAGAAGCCACTGGAGCAGAAGTACCGGGACGCCCTGGAAGCGGAGCATCGGGGACAGGTGAGTATCTTTTTTTTTTTTTTCATCTGCCCATGTTGTCCAGGCATTAAAAAAAGTGGCTTGACAACCTCTTTAACATTTCATATGGAAATAAGACTGGGTTAAGCCAGTTGAAAAATATTTGACTGCAGTGAACTGTGTTCTTGGTGTCCTAACTCAGGATCTATCATTTTTGTTATCAAACCTATACAATGCATGTAGAGTATATCATATACAATGCCTGTGTAACGTAAATAGTATTTTATAAGAGAATAATATCAATAATATCCTTAATAAATTAAATATAAAATAATCTACCAGAATGATTTGTAAATTCTCCTTCTGGACATGGGATGCAGTCATAGCAGCAGATGTGATATCCTTCCTGGAGAACTTTTCGGGTTCCTGGCACACAGGGCTCACTGCATTGACCTTTAGGAGTCTAGAAATGAATGAATAGATAAATGATTATATCAATGGTCAGTCATTGAACACAATGAAGCAAACAAATATTTAGCAGTTGCTCCACCCAGAGATGCTTCAATGGGTCTCTTCCGGAGTTACGCTGAAACAACTGATTGGCCCCAGTGGTCACGCTGAGGCCTCAGCAGAAGGGACCCAGGACATCATATCCAGTGAGCAGTTTCACTTTTAGAAGATGCTGGAGCAGAAGGACCAGGCTGCGCCAGGAAGACATCAGATCATCGGGGACAGGTGAGTATGATTTTTTTTTTTTTTTTCACTGCCCCCAGCTGACTTAAAAGTTAAAGGTGTTGTCCAATTTTGCCTGGACAACCCCTTTAATTTTTTATATTACTATGACTCTCATTCACTTCTAAAGGAGTTACAGAAACAGCATAACTCATGTAGAAGTGAAATGTGCTTTTAACACTAAGTTTGGTTCCTCTGACAGTTTAGACTTGCTGGTAATAGGAAAGGTTGAGAAGAATTCCTGTTACCAGCCATGCCCAGGCTAGGGCCTAGTGGAGACAGAGCAGCTCTCTGAGCTAAACCATTTCCCTTGCTCCCATTTGCTTCTATGAAAATTATGGATATTGCATAGCTTAACCCTATAGCGACCCAGGGCGTAATAGTACATCCTGTGTCACATGAGGATGTACGGAGAGAGCTCAGGAGCTGGCTGTTAACGCTTTAGATGGTGCGGTTAAACGGGACCGTGGCATCTAAATTGCGCAGGCGCCACGGGCACCACCATTTTTCACCAATCGCCGCCCTCCAGAACGTCACCAGAGGGCGGTGATTGGTTGCCATGATAGCCAGGAGCCTATTGAAGGCTCCAAGGCTTGTCATTGCATTAGATCTATTGCACGCTGCCAGAGGCAGCGTGTAATAGAGAGGTGGGCATTTTGCTATTTACTGCGATACAGTATTGCAGTGAATAGTACGAGCAATCAGACCCCCTAGGTTTTAAGGTCCCTAAGGGATCTGATCATAAAAATAAAAGAAGAAAAAAAAGTTTTTAAAAGTATAAAAAAAATAAAAAAACACAAAAGTTCAAATCACTCCCCTTTCCCTAGATCAGTTATAAAAATAAACAACAGTAAACATAACCACATTAGGTATCTCCACGCTCCAAAATGCCCGATCTAAAATATTAAAATATTTAAAATATTAAAATATTTATCCCATAAGGTGAACGGCGTAGCGGCAAAAAAAAATCAAAATGGCCAAATAGCATTTTTTTCAAAACTTTGCCTCCTATAAAAAATTGAATAAAAAGTGATCAAACCAACAGATCTTTCCCCAAATGGTATCAATAAAAATATCATGTTGTCCCGCATAAAAAAGACGCCTTACTCAGCTCCATACATGTAAATATGAAAAAGTTACAGGTGTCACAATCATTTTTTTTTTCTATTTTGCAAAGCCTTGAATTTTTTAAAAGGTATCAAAACATTACAAATACTATATAAATTTGGTATTGCCATGTTCGTACTGACCTGCCGAATACAGGAAACATGTTATTTTTACCACACAGTGAACGCCGTAAAAATTAAACCCATATGAAACTGTCGCAAATGCATTTTTTCTCCAATTGTACCTCATTCTGAATTTTTTTCCAACCTCACAGTACATTGTACAGCATATTAAATGGTGCCATTACAAAGTTCGATTTGTTTCGCAAACAATAAGCCATCATGTGACTAGAAATGTGAGGAGGGAAAAACGAAAATGCAAAAACGAAAAAAATGTCCAGGTCCTTAAGAGGTTAATAAGCTGCTGTTTATACAGAAAACCAGTCAGTTTGCAAAAAAAAAAAAAAAAAAAAATACAATGGAGTGAGATACAGTGGCATGCAAAAGTTTGGATACCCCTGGTCAAAATGACTGTTATTGTGAACAGTTAAGTAAGTTGAAAATGAAATGATCTTTAAAAGGCATAAAGTTAAAGATTAAACACACTTGTCTATAATTTTAAGCAATATCAGTGTATTATTATGTTTGAGTACAATTTTTGAGTGAAAAAGGGAAAGGAATACCTTGCAAAAGTTTGGGAACCATTGTAGATTTTTATGCTCAGATAACTTTGACCAAGGTCTCAGACCTTCATTAGCCAGTTAGGGTTATGGTTTGTTCACTATCATTGTTAGAAATGGCCAAGTGATGCAAACTTTACAGCTTTATTAAACCCCCGTCTCCTCTAATCTTGTGCCAAAAAACAGCAGCCATGGGTTCTTCTAAGCAGCCACCTAGCACTCTGAAAATGAAAATGGTGGAGGCCCACAAAGCAGGAGAAGGCTATAAATAGATAGCAAAGTGTTTTCAAGTTGTCCTTTCCTCACTTCAAAATGTAATTAAGAAATGGCAGTTACCAGGAACAGCGGATGTCAAGATAAGGTCTGGAAGACCAAGAAAAATTTCAGAGACAGCTGCTCATAGGATTGCCAGAGTGGCAAATCAGAACCCCCAGTTGACTGCAAAAGACCTTCGGGAAGATTTAGCAGACTCTGGAGTTGAGACACATTGTTCTACTGTTTAGCAATACCTGCACAAATATGGCAGTCATGGAAGAGTCATCAGAAGAAAAACTCTCCTGCGTCCTCACCATAAAATTCATGCGTCAGAAGTTTGCAAAAGAACATCTAAACAACCCTGATGCATTTTGGAAACAATTCCTAAAATGACTGTTTAGCCTAAGTGCTTTATCTATTTGAGACCCTTCTAATCTCGGTCACATTGACGGACCTACTGTCTTTACAGATCTCAATTTTGCACTTTGCCTGAGCTGAAGGAAGACAAAGGATCTCTAGATCAATCTTAATTGCTCCAAAGAATAATTGTGGTCTTTCCCTTATTATTTGCTCGTCTATTATTAGTCTGTCCAGCTCTGAAGAATTCCTGCTTGGTCCATCCTTCCAGCTTACTTTAAATGGATAAGTTATGGCTGGCCCCGAATCATCCTAATTCCCTCCTTTGGTCGAACCCCTACAATCTGCCTTTTGATGCTCTCTTAGGTCCTATAGCTTTGATGCGAGATGTTTGGTGCACCTGTATCATCCGCTTTCCCCTGTCCTCTCCACTCTCTTCCATGACGGTCTTACTTTTTAACCTGCACTATGCACCTGGACTTAATGGAGCGGTTTCTGGTCCCTGGTTTTGTGCAAACCTGTTTCTTTTTTTGGATATAGTGTACTGTAAAATGTGCTCTTGTCATTTGCTGACCATAAGTCCAGTTTAATGTCCCTGCTTATAGTGAGTTTTCATATACCCAGATTAGTCATCTAGCATACTTTATTTTTCAAGGTCTGCGGGTTCTTATAACTACTGACTTCAAGAAACTCTGTAAGGCTGACTGCTCTACAGCTGACCTCATTTCAAAAATTTACAGAATTCTTTTGCATCCGGTCCCGGATGGAATCCCTTAAAGCCCCCTAATACCCCTTATATTAGTTATGGACTCTTATCTAAATTCAAAATGCTTCCAATTGACCTCTTATATGTATTCCCCCATCCCCCCACCCCCAATTACAATGCCCAAAGTGAGTTAAAAAAAAAGTCGATGCTACTCACCTACCTCCGATCACCCGAGGAGGAGTCTCCACCGCCGACACTGCCGCCTCTTACTGAAGAAGCAGAACTTGCATCCTGGCGCGGACGGCGCAGGACCATGACGTCATCACGCAAACGTCTGTGCCAGGACACAGACGTCTTAGGGCAGCTCGTAGGCCACAGGCCTGAAGTGGCTTGTGGTTTACGAGCTACGTACGAGTAGAGAATATATTTCAACTGTATCGGTGTCATGCAGACGCCGATGCAGTTAATATGTGAGGGTAACTTTTGTTGTGGTGGACCCCCGAGAGTCAGTGGGTCCATGGCCACCGCCACCGCCCCCCCTGCCCCCCCTGCCCCCCCCGCTATCTACGCCTCTGGTTACAGCACAATAATCAGACATCTGCTTGCTAAAAAGCTGTATACCTGTGTGTTCTTCACATGACCATGGTTGTATAAAATATGACCACTAAAAATAAACAGAATAAATGACAGCAAGCAGAAAAAACTTTGAGAAAATAATATAGAAAGTATATTAGAGAATTATACAACTGCATTATACAAACAATAACATTTGTCTCTTAATATTGGTCTGAAACTGGACAATCCCCTTAAGTTCTCTTGTGTGTATCTTAATTATATGAAGGTCATCAATGAAATAAAGTCCCAACAAAAATTCACATAAAGTTTCTTTGTAAGAAGTGTATTTTACTGTTTATGTCAGGATTTATCAGGATATTGTAACATTTAGGTAAGAACATGCAGCTCAATATTCCTCCCCCTGAACACAATATGGCGAATATCTCTACGATGACCATGTGTTTCCCTGTACTGCTCAGATAGGCCGGGATGGCACAGATCCACACACTGCAGAACACCAGCATGCTGAAGGTGATGTACTTGGCTTCATTATAGATATCAGGTAATGTCCTCACCATAAAAGCTAGGACAAAACTCAGAGCCGCCAGAAACCCCATATAACCCAACATGAGGTAAAAGGCCAAGACAGAACCTTCATTACACTGGATGATGATCTTCCCAGGATAATCCAGGTTATACTCTTGATATGGAGGAGACACTGACAACCAGATAACTGCATTCACAATCTGAATAGATGAACAGACCAACACTACTGAATAAGGAAGCTTAACTCCCACACACTTTCTCCAGGAGCTGTTAGGTCTGGTGGCCTTGAATGCTATGTAGACTATGATGGTCTTGGCCAGGACAGAAGACACGGCTACTGTGAAGAAGGTCCCAAAGCAGATTTGTCGCACCATGCAGGTTATATCCACTGGACGACCGATGAACAGAAACACACAGAGTAAGCTGAAGATGAGAGAGCTCAGTAGAATGAAGCTGAAATTCCGGTTATTGGCTCTGACAATGGGAGTGTTCCGGAATAAAGTGAATATTCCTATTATAAATACAGTTATAAGAGACAGTAATATGGAGACTGTGGAAAAGACTAAACTAAGGACATCAGTCTCATATGAGAAAAACTCATAATCTCTGACCACACAATTGTTCTTTCCCTCATTCGGCCATTCATCTTCAGGACATCTCTGGCAATTTTCACTGTCTATGAAGGAAAAAAGATAATCTTAGCATTCAATATTTTAGATGACTCTATTGATCTTTGTGGACATACACACAGGAATTGCGTTCCTCTAAAAGTTGACCAAACTGTCTCAAAAACATGACGCCTCCAACTGAAACAAATAAGAAAATCTTCATTCTGATCAAGATATTTAGCATTTGTATAAAATGGTGGAGATTTGAGAAAATCTAAATAATGACAGCTATATGTCTTGCCCTTAGCAAACAATGTCAGAAAAAGCTTTAGTTTTCTGTCCTGCCCTTTACAAATGGCCAACCAAGATAATATTTAATATTTTTAAAGAATCACCTACAATAGATTTTAATGTGGACGATTATAAGGGTGATCAACATAAATGTTGTGTTGAATCCTATTCAGTCACAATTTCTTTACTCACCAGCCTCACAATGTCCTTCATGATTTCTGTCATGAACTCAATTGATGTTGGTGTGTAGAGTGAATTGTCCACCTACTGCTTTTACCCTTTAGAGTACTCCACACAGTATTTCATGACGGCTCCCCCAAAATACTGGCCTGGCATGAGTAACATATTTGTTATCATCCAAAGGCACTAGTTGAGTTTTGCCATGGCACTCATGAAGTACTTTAATTAAATATTGTGGAATATCTCAGGACCTCCATTATAGCAAACTAAATTATTTCTTGAAAATAATGAGTAAGGCTTTTCCTACATAATACCTATATACGTAGCAAAATCCGGTGTCAGTATTTTGTGCTAAAATTTTAGATAGTAGAGGGTGCCTACAAGAGGAGTATTCAATGGTTTTACCTGTACAGCTTATTGTGAACATGATTATTCTACCATATTACAATTATTTATCCATCCTCCCTGCATGATCCTGATAACCACCAGAAGTTGTCCTTCATAGGTTGAATCCAATTCACCAGTAAAGATTCATCTTTAGGTTTTTGGGTTTTTTTTTCCTTCACAAGTTTTCTTAAGGAGACCTGACAATCAGGGGTCATACTGTTATATTAATTTGCACTCTTTTCTCAGTGGCTATTTTCAGCATATTAAAAATATTGGAGGGATTTAAGTATTGGAGGAATAATCTTTTCTACTCTGAATGTGCCTCTACATACACATATCCATTGGTGACTAAATACAGTACTTTACAGAGAATCTACGACTGTTCATCACATGTTAGAATGGTTTGGATGGTTTTATTTAAAGAACAAAAAAAAAAATTTTTGTTTTTTCCCCAATGGTAATTATCAGTACTTGGATAAAGGACAATGGTTTGGATTTTATATAAGGTTGATTTTCATTTTTTTTAAATTAACATATCACCTTGTTTTAGGCTGAATATCCTAGTGTGTGTGTGTGTATGTGTGTGTGTTTTGCTAGCATGTAATGATATTGTGTCCAATTAGTTTCACAAATACGCAACAAAATCTGCAACAAAAAAAAGCTGCATTTCCGCAACACAATTATTTGTTTAACTCTGAACTGATGTGATAGACTGATTACTTTAAGTTATTGCTGATAAAGGAGGTTCTACAAGCTGTTGATTCATGATGGACACTTAGTTTTTCACACATGGCTTTTCCATTTTGGCTTCATTAAATAAATAACGGAACAAAGGAATTTGTTGTGTGTTGTTGATTATATACACATGGACAAAATTGTTGGTACCCCTCGTTTAATGAAAGAAAAACCCACAATGGTCACAGAAATAACTTGAATCTGACAAAAGTAATAATGTATAAAAATTCTATGAAAATGAACAAATGAAAGTCAGACATTGCTTTTCAACCATGCTTCAACAGAATTTTTAAAAAAAGAAAACTCATGAAACAGGCCTGGACAGAAATGATGGTTCCTTTAACTTAATATTTTGTTGCACAACCTTTTGAGGCAATCACTGCAATCAAACGATTCCTGTAACTGTCAATGAGACTTCTGCACCTCTCAACAGGTATTTTGGCCCAGTCCTCATGAGAAAACTGCTCCAGTTGTCTCGGGTTTGAAGGGTGCCTTTTCCAGACGGCATGTTTCAGCTCCTTCCAAAGATGCTCAATAGGATTTAGGTCAGGGCTCATAGAAGGCCACTTCAGAATAGTCCAATGTTTTCCTCTTAGACATTCTTGTGTGTTTTGGGTCATTATCCTGTTGCAAGACCCATGACCTACGACTGAGACCAAGCTTTCTGACACTGGGCAGCACATTTCTCTGTAGAATCCCTTGATAGTCTTGAGATTTCATTGTACCCTGTACAGATTCAAGACATCCTGTGCCAGATGCAGCAATGCAGCCCCCAGAACATAACAGAGCTTCCTCCATGTTTCACAGTAGGGACAGTGTTCTTTTCAAGATATGCTTCATTTTTCCATCTGTGAACATAGAGCTGATGTGCCTTGCCAAAAATTTCAATTTTTGTCTCATCTGTCCATAGGACATTCTCCCAGAAGCTTTGTGGCTTCTCCACATATAGTTTGGCAAATTCCAGTTTTGTCAGATTCAAGTTATTTCTGTGACCATTATGGGGTTTTCTTTCATTAAACGAAGGGTATCAACAATTTTGTCCATGTGTGTATATTATATATTTACCTGATTTTAAGACCTTGATTTTTTTTAGAACCACTTTTTTTGTCATATATGTGAAACCATTGAATTTAAAGGATACAATGCCAATAATATAATAATATAAATAAAAAACATTTTACCAGAATTCTTTGCATATTCTCCTTCTGAACATGGGATACAGTCATAGCAGCAAATGTGATATCCTTCCCTGATAATTTTTCGGGTTCCTGGCAGACAGAACACACTACATCGACCTTTAGGAATCTGTATATAAGAGAATCATTTTCACTTAAATTGTAACTTCCACTCATAGAAAACAGGCTGTAACACTTACTTTAATAACCCTCTAACTGAGCTGTTGCTAGGGAAAGTTCTTACACATTTGTATTGTATAAAGTTGAATCATTTACCGAAAGAAGGATGGTGGCTTAAAATGGATGTTTCTCTGGTTTTATACCACCTAGACAAATGGTTCTGATGCCAAAAGAAAGCTGAGATTCTTATGAAGTACCAGCTATAAAAGAATTAGAGATATTACTAAATGTGATTTTTATATTCAGAATGAATTGCGGCACATTAAGTTCAAATTCACAAACGTGTGATATCTCAGGTTCTATTATACTAGATCCATTTTTCTATGTGGTATAAAACCAGAGATATAGTAATTTGAAATGACTATCCTCCCCTTTGGTAAATGCTTCAGCTATACATGCTGCTTTGCTAATGAGAACTTTACAGCCTGTTTTCTATTAAAAGAAAGTTAGATTAATAACAGTGGTGGATCTACTGCCATGGCAGCTGCAGGGGCCTGCCGCAGTTTTTTTCTTTTCTTTTTCATTTTTTACTTACCTATTTCCACTCCTGCCCATGGCCACCTCCACTTCCTCTTCAGCTATCCAGGGGATCCAGTGTGTCTCACATTATGTCACTGATGTTATCCAGTGCAGCACATGGGACCTCCTGGAGGCTGAAAGGTAAGTGGAGATTGCCCTAGGCAGGAGCAGGGATCAGTAAGTAGGATCTCAGCACTTAGACTATTTGTTTGGTGAGGTGAACTTCATAAGGTTTGTCTAGTGAGGTTCACCTGGTGGTTTTTTCCCAAAGCAAAACTGCTATTAGTAGACTCTTTGGACTCGTGACCTGTGACACCATTGAAGTGGCTCAAAGACCAACGCCGGAGCCCAGGAGAGGTAACTGTTTTTATATTTGATCACTTCCTCTGGGTCTCTGCTCATTGTACTCTGGGGTGTGAAGAGAATTCATGGGCGGCGAGTCCAAAACATTTGGGATTCGAACGCAAAATGTTTGCAATATTTTTAATGAGCACCAAAGGGGCCACTATGGGACATTATACTGTGTGAATGGACCACTATGAGTTATTATACTGGCAACTGAAAGTATTAGGATAAAGGGTTTGGGTCAGAAGCAGCCTTCTACTTTTGACTAATAACTTGGGAGCTGTGGTTTCTAATGATCATAGCATCTGTGGGGTTAAATGTTAATGATCATAGTTACTGCACTGCATATCTTATGACCCTGTGTTATACAGTTGTGTTAAAATGTTTACATACCCCGGCAGATTTTTTATTTTTTTTTTCAGAGAATATGAATGATAACACAAAAACTTTTCTCCACTCATGGTTAGTGGTTGGTTGAAGCCATTTATTGTCAAACTTCTGTGTTTTCTCTTTTTAAATCATTATGACAACCAAAAACATCAAAATGACCCTCTTCAAAAGTTCACATACCCCAGTTCTTAATACCGTGTATTGCCCCATCTAACATCAATGACAGCTTGAAGTCTTTTGTGGTAGTTGTGGATGAGGCTCTTTATTTTCTCATATGGTAAAACTGACCATTCTTCTTGGCAAAAAGTCTCCAGTTCCTGTAAATTCCTGGGCTGTCTTGCATGTATTGCGCGCTTGAGATCTCCCCAGAGTAGCTCAATGATATTGAGGTCAGGAGACTGAGATGGCCACTCCAGAACCTTCACTTTCTTCTGCTGTAGCCAATGACAGATCAACTTGGCCTTATGTTTTGGATCGTTATCATGTTGGAACGTCTAAGTACATCCCATGCGCAGCTTCCTGGCTGATGAGTGCAAATTTGCCTCCAGTATTTGCTGATAACGCACTGCATTCATCTTTCCTTCAACTTTGACCGAGTTTCCTGTGCCTTTGAAGCTCACACATCCCCACGTCATCAGTGATCCACCTCCGTGCTTTACAGTAGGAATGGTGTTCCTTTCATCATAGGCCTTGTTGACACCTCTCCAAATATAATGTTTATAGTTGTGGCCAAAAAGTTCGATTTTTGTCTCATCACTCCAAATTACCTTGTTCCAGAAGTTTTGAGGCTTGTCTCTGTGCTGTTTGGCGTACTGAAGGCGAGATTCTTTGTGGCATTTGCGCAGTAATGGCTTTCTTCTGGCAACTCGACCATGCAACCCATTTTTCTTCAAGTGCCTCCTTATTGTGCATCTTGAAACAGCCACACCGATAGTTTTCAGAGAGTCCTGTATTTCAGCTGATGTTATGTGTGGGTTTTTCTTTGCTTCCCAAACAATTTTCCGGGCAGTTGTGGCCGAAATTTTGGTTGGTCTACCTGACCGTGGTTTGGATTTTACAGAGCCCCTGAGTTTCCATTTGTTAATCACAGTTGAACACTGCTGGCTGGCATTATCAATTCCTTGGATATCTTTTTGTATCCATTTCCTGTTTTATACAGTTCAACTACCTTTTCCCGTAGATCCGTGGACAATTATTTTGCTTTCCTCATGACTCACAGTTCAGAAATGTCAGTGGCTGGAGGAAAGATGCAACAGTCTGTCGATCCCAGAAACTCGCTCAGCTTTTATGCACACACTGATTACAAGCAAACAGGTCACAGGTGAGGATGTTACCTTCAGTAGCCATTCAAACCCCTTTGTGTCAACTTCTGGGCATGTTATCAGGCCAAAATCACCAGGGTATGTGAACTTTTGAAGAGGGTCATTTTGATGTTTTTGGTTGTCATTATGATTTAAAAAGAGAAAACACAGAAGTTTGACATTAAATGGCTTCAACCAACCAATAACCATGAGTGGAGAAAAAGATTTTGTGTTATCATTCATATTCTCTGAAAAAAGGCCAAAAAAACAAAAAGTCTGCAGGGGTATGTAAACTTTTTAGCACAACTGTATTTCTTCTCTCTCTTACATATACAGCAGATGTCGATAGGACAGGATACAGCTATCTTCCAAGTTTTATGTAAATACTAGTAAAGGTCTATGTAGTAACATACCAGGTTGTGTCTCCATGTTACTTCCTGTAAATTAATATTCAACTGCTTATCCACTGGAAATAATGCATCAAATCTTCCAACAGGTGTCCTAGATATCACTTCTGTCCCTTCATATTTTCTTGTTACCCAGTTAGATATATCCAGTGGTGATATCCAGTCTCCATTCTCATTTAGAAACTTCCTCTCTGCTTTTATGTATTTTGTTAACTTTAAAATATAAATAATGTTAATAATAATAATAATAATAATAATAATAATACATTTTATTTATATAGTGCCAACATGTAAATTTTTTTTTGAAAATTCCAATCCAATTTGTCATAATTCTTAAGTTTTTTATCTCTTTAAAATCATTATAGATTTCAACATTTCAATGAATGACAATGTAAAGTTACCATCTATAGGCCACCCAGTTCATTCTTATGGACTTATGTGTTGTGGTTGATATCCATGAGAAAAACCTTAAATTTCTCAGGTAATGTTACGTTGCAATGTGGAATAGTCCATCACTAACTCTGAATATATCACCACATCTTCTGGCATCTATATGACACAAAGTACTGATATATAACCCCAATTCCCAAAACGTTGGGGATGCTACACAATAGTAGACATGGTCCTGTCTTACCTTTTCTGAGTTGTGCCATCATTTTCTATATTAGATTTTTTTTTTTTTTTTTTATGAAATGGAAAAATATTTAACCTTCAGCTTCTGATATGTGAATAAAATATGGTTATAGGATATTTTTCAATCATTGTATTCTTGATTTGTTTACACTTTACACAGCTCAACCAATCCCATCCCTCCTCCAAACCCTAATAATGGCATAGTTGTCATCTAATCTGGAACTTTTAAAAGCTTCCATTGTGGTGTTCCCTATGAGATTTGTTTTATCAGCCAATTCCCAATATCTGCAGCATCTTGGGTAATTCTAGTTACACCTCTCTCCATAAATAAGACAATCATGTGTGTCACGTCAGTACCTCAAAGCTGTCAAGATGAGATAAACTGATTTAACAATTTCTCGGTTATTTCACAGCAGAACAGACCACAAGACATATTATCACCAAAAATGTTATTACCTTCTTAATTTCTATTTTCCATCCAGCTAAGGTTTAAACAAAAAGAATGTTTTATTAGAAATGGAATATCCTGCACTTATTATACTCACTCTGCTCTTATAGTTAGAGATTTGTAAGGGATTTTGCTTCCCATTATTAAGGAAAATGTTCAGTCCATGTAAAGCCTGAGCCATAATATAGACAGCAGTGTACATTTGGTAAGGAGTTGTGTCTTCAGAAAAATTAAACTGTATATTATGTTTCTTGTCCTTAGAACAATTATAAAATGGATAATGACATGTTAATGGGATAAGTTTGTCCTTTAATGTATTTCCTGAAAAGCAATAGCACGTAGTCATCCAAATATCTTCCAGTATCTCATCAGATGGTCGTTGAAATAACTGAAAAATGTTCAAAAACTCTTTCCCAGTAATATTGTATTTGGGGATGGAAAACACTAAACTACAATTAGCTGGAACTCCACTTACTCCATAAAGTATAAGTTCTCTTGCAAGTGACCATGAACTTGGAAGTATTAGAGTCTTGTTATTTAGGACATGATCTACATTGCATAAAAACTTCATGTAAGTCATACTATAGGTGCCACATATAATAATAACATCAGTGGATGATTCCTGTAAAGCTTGAGGGACAGACTTATGACTAATTACAGATACAAGAATGGTGAACTCAATACAAATCTGATGAGATGTAAATTGTCGGATTATCTGCTGTAACTCCTGCCGTCCACTCTCATCATCTGATGTGATAATCCCAACCCAATTCCACTGGAATCTTTCCAGAAGCTTCACAAATGCTGAAATCTGCAGGTTGTCATCTGGGACTGTCCGAAAGAAATTTGGGTAAAGCCTTTTATGACTTAGAAGAGGATCTCTTGCACCATAACTGATCTAGGATAAAATAGCAATAATTAGAGATGGGCAAAACCCCTCAAGATTTGTTCTGTTTCAGATTCAATCGGCTCGGGTCCCTGACTTGTTCGGGACTCCAGTGGACACCCAAGGTGAACAGTCGCAGCAGCCTTCACCGGTATACACAGTTTTTGAACATCAAGTGGTTGTAACGTCTCACAACCACATAAGGTGAGCCCCCAAGCACAAAGAGGGCCAACATTGAAACCTAACAGGTTCTGCACATGGTTCACTTTTTGTTCTGCTTATTTTCTTTCCTATATAGCTGACTTGTTTCGGGTCGAACAAGTTTGGTACAAACCACATCTTAAGTTGGCTTAAATGATAGCATAGATCACTCTCAGAGCTACTAGAAACCTATCTACAGTGCTGGCCAAAAGTATTGGCACCCCTGCAATTCTGTCAGATAATACTCAATTTCTTCCAGAAAATGATTGCAATTACAAATGCTTTGGTAATAATATCTTCATTTAATTTGTCTTCAATGGAAAACCACAAAAAGAATTATCAAAAAGCCAAATTGGATATAATTCCACACCAAACATAAAAAGGGGGTGGACAAAAGTATTGGCACCCTTTGAAAAATCATGTGATGCTTCTCTAATTTGTGTAATTAACAGCACCTGTTACTTACCTGTGGCACATAACAGGTGGTGGCAATAACTAAATCACACTTGCAGCCAGTTGAAATGGATTAAAGTTGACTCAACCTCTGTCCTGTGTCCTTGTGTGTACCACATTGAGCATGGAGAAACGAAAGAAGACCAAAGAACTATCTGAGGACTTGAGAAGCAAAATTGTGAGGAAGCATGAGCAATCTCAAGGCTACAAGTCCATCTCCAAAGACCTGAATGTTCCTGTGTCTACCGTGCGCAGTGTCATCAAGAAGTTTAAAGCCCATGGCACTGTGGCTAACCTCCCTAGATGTGGACGGAAAAGAAAAATTGATGAGAGATTTCAACGAAAGATTGTGCGGATGGTGGCTAAAGAACCTCGACTAACATCCAAACAAGTTCTAGCTGCCCTGCAGTCCGAGGGTACAACAGTGTCAACCTGTACTATCCGTCGGCATCTGAATTAAAAGGGACTCTATGGTAGGATATCCAGGAAGACCCCACTTCTGATCCAGAGACATAAAAAAGCCAGGCTGGAGTTTGCCAAAACTTACCTGAGAAAGCCAAAAACTTTTTGGAAGAATGTTCTCTGGTCAGATGAGACAAAAGTAGAGCTTTTTGGGAAAAGGCATCAACATAGAGTTTACAGGAAAAAAAAAGAGGCCTTCAAAGAAAAGAACACGGTCCCTACAGTCTAACATGGCGGAGGTTCCCTGATGTTTTGGGGTTGCTTTGCTGCCTCTGGCACTGGACTGCTTGACCGTGTGCATGCAATTATGAAGTCTGAAGACTACCAACAAATTTTGCAGCATAATGTAGAGCCCAGTGTGAGAAAGCTGGGTCTCTCTCAGAGGTCATGGGTCTTCCAGCAGGACAATGACCCAAAACACACTTCAAAAAGCACTAGAAAATGGTTTGAGAGAAAGCACTGGAGACTTGTAAAGTGGCAGCAATGAGTCCAGACCTGAATCCCATAGAACACCTGTGGAGAGATCTCAAAATGGCAGTTTGGAGAAGGCACCCTTCAAATCTCAGGGATCTGGAGAAATTTGCCAAAGAAGAATGGTCTAAAATTCCAGCAGAGCATTGTAAGAAACTCATCGATGGTTACCGGAAGCGGTTGTTATTTTGTCTAAAGGTTGTGCTACCAAGTATTAGGCTGAGGGTGCCAATACTTTTGTCCGGCCCATTTTTGGAGTTTTGTGTAAAATGATCAATGATTTGACTTTTTTTCATTCTCTTTTGTGTTTTTTCATTGCAAGCAAAATAAATGAAGATATTATTACCAAAGCATTTGTGATTGCAATCATTTTCTGGAAGAAATTGAGTATTATCTGACAGAATTGCAGGGGTGCCAATACTTTTGGCCAGCACTGTATCTAATTTCTAGGTCTCTAAAAACAGCCAAAGTTATGTCAAAGTACAAGTGACATTTATTATACTCTGGGGCCCAAAAGAGGTAAGGGAAGCTGAGTATGAATGTTTTTTTTGTTTTTTTTTTACCTCCCCTAGGCCTTCATCTATTATATTCTGGGGTCTGAAGAGACCCCAGAGTATGATGCAGTGGCCATCTTAATTCGCCTAAGACAAATCATTATTTGTTCGGTTTTGAAAAAAAAAAAAAAAACGATTCGGAATAATTGGGACTAGAGATGAGCGAATTTCTCAAAAGTTCAATTCGGCAGTTCGATTTGAATTTCCAAAAAAATTTGCTTCGATCAGAATTGCACAATTTCACAAATTGCTGAAAAAGTAAATGGAGATTAAGTGAATTGGAGCTGAGTTGCAGTACTCTGGCATGACCATTACTACAGTGAATGGAGATTTCTACTTTTATCATTATATACTGTATACCCCATGTGTTGGAGGCTGCTGAAAATAACAGATCAGTGTGGTTGCTGGGACCTAGGGATAGGTCATCAATATCTATAATCGACCAAATCCTAAATAAAACTGACAGTGTCAGAAAGCAGTACATTACAGCGTACAGACTGGTCATGATGCATGCTCATACTGACACCTGTCAAGCACCTAAAGTGCTTACAATGGGCATGTAATGTAAGCATCAGAACTGATGACAAATGTTTTGTTCTACATGATGTGAATGGTCAAGCATCTACTTACTTGGGGAAGAAATCTCATCAGGATGTACTGTGGAAAAAAGACAAGCTGGCAAAGGAATTGTAAGGGCAATGTTCTGCTTCAAGACCTTGAGTTTTGGCATTAAGGCTGAGGCCCCACGTTGCGGAAACACAGCTTTTTTTTGTTGCAGCTTTTTCAGTGTTTTTTTTTATGCTAAAGCCAGGAGTGGATTGAGCAGAAGGGAGAAGTATAAGAGCTTCCTCTATATTTCCCATTTCTTTTATAGCCACTCTTGACTTTGGCTCAAAAAATCATAACAAAATCTGCAACAAAAAAAGCTGCATTTCCGCAACGTGGCGCCTCAGCCTTATGTGGATTTTTTTTTTACAGTGTTGTAGACCACATGCACTTGTTCATAGCAATGATATTCCTTGTGACCTTTATTAGAAGAATAATGAAACCTGCTAAATTTCAGATATTATTCAGGAATAAGTTTAGAAACATACATTGGGGAAAAAAAAGTATTTAGTCAGCCACCAATTGTGCAAGTTCTCCAACTTAAAAAGATGAGGCCGGCCTGTAATTGACATCATACGTAGACCTCAACTATGAGAGACAAAATGAGAAAACATATCTAGAAAATCACATTGTCTGATTTTTAAAGAATTTATTTGCAAATTATGGTGGAAAATAAGTATTTGGTCACCTATAAACAAGCAAGATTTCTGGCTTTCACAGACCTGTAACTTCTTCTTTAAGAGGCTCCTCTGTCCTCCACTCATTACCTGTAGTAATGGCTCCTGTTTGACATTGTTATCAGTATAAAAGACACCTGTCCACAACCTCAAACAGTCACACTCCAAACTCCACTATGGTGAAGACCAAAGAGCTGTGGAAGCACACCAGAAACAACATTGTAGCCCTGCACCAGGCTGGGAAGACTGAATCTGCAATAGGCAAGCAGCTTGGTGTGAAGAAATCAACTGTGGGAGCAATAATTAGAAAATGGAAGACATACAAGACCCCTGATAATCTCCCTCCATCAGGGGCTCCACGCAAGATCTCACCCCGTGGGGTCAAAATGATCACAAGAACAGTGAGCAAATATCCCAGAACCTCACGGGGGGACCTAGTGAATGACCTCCAGAAAGCTGGGACTATCTTAACAAAGGCTACCATCAGTAACACACTACGCCGCAAGGGACTCAGATCCTGCAGTGCCAGACGTGTCCCCCTGCTTAAGCCAGTACATATCCGGGCCCATCTAAAGTTTGCTAGAGAGCATTTGGATGTTTCAGAAGAGTATTGGGAGAATGTCATATGGTCAGATGAAACCAAAGTAGAACTGTTTGGTAGAAACACAACTCGTCGTGTTTGGAGGAGAGTGAATTTCTGAGTTGCATCCAAAGAACACCATACCTACTGTGAAGCATGGGGGTGGCAACATCATGCTTTGGGGCTGTTTCTCTGCAAAAGGACCAGGATGACTGATCCGTGTACATGAAAGAATGAATGTGGCCATGTATCGTGAGATTTTGAGTGCAAACAAAGGATATCTAACAAAGTATTGAGATGAACTTTTGATATTGACCAAATACTTATTTTCCACCATAATTTGCAAATAAATTTAAAATCAGACAATGTGATTTTCTGGATTTGTTTTCTCATTTTGTCTCTCATAGTTGAGGTCTACCTATGATGTCAATTACAGGCCTCTCTCATCTTTTTAAGTGGGAGAACTTGCACAATTTGTGGCTGCCTAAATACTTTTTTTCCCCACTGTAGCACAGAGTTCAAGGTGATTACTTGGCCTAGAAATGCTCCAGATCTCAATCCATTTGATCATCTGTGGGATGTACTAGAGTATCAAGTATAATCTATAGAGTTCTCACAATTTACAGGACTCTAAGAGTACGTGAGTACTTGATGGAACTTACAAGTCATACAGAGTCTTCCTGGGGACATCGCTCTGTTGATGTCTGACCCTTAACTAGTGTTAATTTATCTCTGGGGATAATCACCCCTGTCACACTAGGCTATACAAAAGTGAATTGACCTTTTATGCATCCACACAAAGCTGCCACCACTCACAATTTTACAGTACAATGAGATACTAATATACCACACCATACATAAATAGCACACAAAAGGGGTAACTTTAAGCCCTTGCGGGCAGGGCCCTCTATCCCACTGTGCCAGATGATCACTGTTAGTATTATCTGTTTTGTACATCTTGTGTACCGTATGTAAATCATCAAATGAAAAGCACCATGGTATAATGGCGCTATATAAATAAATAATAATAACAATAATAACTTGGCTGAATAGTGATATCTACTCTTCATAAATGTGGGGAACGTTAGAGCCAAAGGACAATCTTATTAAATTTTAGATCTAATATAGGTAAAACATACAGTGCTATCAACAATAAAAAAGATGGAATAACAAAAAAGACACATACATAAAAAAAATGTGAAATAAAAAGAAAAAACAAAATCAGACCTGGTTATTTAAGTTCAACTGTGAGCTTTGGCATAAGATGTAGCTAGATGTGGCTCTAAAGAATCGCATACTGAAGTAATCAATCTCATCACATTTATGAACCCCAGACCACTAAGAAACTTCTTGCAACCTCCAACCTGTGGTGTCATAATTTCCTTTCATTGGAAAAGTAGGGCTTTAGATCAGCAACCTCTAAGATGATCTGGTGTTACAATGTCTGTATGGTAAGCCCACATGATTTGCTAATTATAGTGACCTTCTATACTGAAGGAAGGAAAAGGAGGAGGACTCCAGTATGGCACCCAAGATACCATGGTCTTGACTCAACAGTAGACATTCTCCTTATTTTACATTGAGTTCCATTCTTTTTCTATTCAAATTTTTTTTTTTATTAATTTTATATGCATAAGGAAAACATAACATACATTGCTTCAATGTAAATGATAATGTTGCTCAATAAGTACATAAGGAATGAGGTTAAAAAACTAGAAAAAACAAACAGATCCATATTAAGAAAAAATAATAAGTGGCATAAACAGTATATAACAAGTCTCTTCTCAAGTCTTCTTGGTCTCAGTCAACAGAGAAAGGTTGGGTTTGTGGTGAGTCGGAGGGAGAGAGGTTGTTAGGGGGGAGGGAGGGGAAGACGTGTGTTCAAGGGCTATAGTCTATCCATAAGTGACTCCAGGTAGTATCATTTAAAAAAGAATACCATGGTGCCCAGATGACCTTGTATTTGTGGATGTTTTGAAGCTCTAGGTGGGAAAATTCCTCTAGCTGTACCATTTGAGAGATTTTCGTAATAGATAAGAAAATTGGGGTTGGGGTGTTGGAGGCCCATTAGTGAGGGATTAAGGCTTTAGCCATTGTGATCATTTGAAGCCACAAACACTTAGGGAATGCCTTAGGGAACACAGGCTAAAGGTTAATGAGAACAATCTGAGGAGTTAAGGGAATGATATGACCACATATTTGATTGAAAATACATTGGACTTGGGTCCAGTGTTCCAAGATTTTATTGCATTCCCACCAAATGTATAGGTATAGGGTGTTTATTACAGCACCAGCACAGAGGGGAAGTGTCAGGAGAGTATTTATGGATCAGGGAAGGGATTTTGTACCACTTTGTAGTTAATGTATATGTTGACTCCTGCAAACAAACATATATGGATGGGCCTAGAGATCATCTGAGAATGTTTTTAACATCTGCTTGGGACAAAGAGATCTGCAATTCTGATTCCCACTATGGAAAATATTGTAGGCAGAAACTGATGCTTGGAATTATCCAGAATGCGGATAAAATGTAGATGACCGCCATTAACTCATTGTGGATAGAACAACACTAACCAATGGTCAGGTTATTTCACCAAGTAGACTTTATATTAGATTATTGTGTCAATAATTAGTTACACATATACAGACTTTGTGAGACCCACAATCTTCATTACTAACCTGTGCATATCCATATAAACTTAACAGCTGGGCCATGGGGAGAGTCGTGACAGAAAGTAAATCTCCAATAAATCCGACCACTGCGTCATTCTTCATACATGAGTAGTTTGGAGCTGTTACTGTGTGTCCGGACAGTATCTGCAGAACATCTTTTATAACTTTATTCACATACCCACAAGAGTCATATATATGATATCCCAGAGTGATATTGGACAGAATATCTGAACGATTATTAATTTCTTCAATGGCAAAAAGAAAAGCCGCCAGATGTGTATATTCTCTTGGATGAGCACTGTGAGACAATATTTGCAAAGTGAGTAACTAGACCAGTTGTGATTTTAAGGATATTCCATCTTAGACATTTATGGTATATTTACAGGATATGTCATACTAGAAATTTCTGAAAAAAGAAAAAAAAATGCAGAAGCACTCTGCTAAAACAGCAAGAATATTTCTGCTATGTCTATTATATAGATAGTTGTGAAAATTAGTTGTTTTTTTTTAAACTTTATTGATCAATTTATATCATAAAAGTATATAAACATCATAATATAGTGACAAAAATGGTGACAGTTTGCACAAGTTTAATATGTGTCAATGAAAAAGCATTTTGCACTATTTCAGGGCTTCTTTTCCTCATACGCAGTTCCCTATTAACAACGAATCGTTGATTATATTGTTAATCTGTTTTCCCTTAGTCCTAACAGCAGCACAATATGGGGTATTTCTCCCCCTGTGTGTTGTCTAGGACAGGTAGAACTTTTAATTAGCACAAAAACGTGCTTACTAACCTGCCCTATAAGAGGGCACGAGAGACCTCCCTCACCTGTGTAAATTATAAAGTAAAAGAAAACAAGATTTTAGGGAGGGAAGCCTTGTGCTGCTGTTAGGGCTAAGGGAAAACAGATTAACAATATAATCAACGATTCCCTTACGTCCTACAGCAGCACAATATGGGGATATAGCAAGTAATTCCCCTAGGGAGGGTTTCCTCGCCTTACAACCTCAAGAACTGTCTGACCAAAGGCAGTCGCCTCAGAACTGCGGATATCCAAACGATAGTGTTTGACGAAAGTAAGCTGGGATGACCAAGAAGCAGCCGCACAAATTTGATCCAGTGGAAGCGAGCGATTCTCAGCCCAAGAAGTCGACACAGCCCTGGTCGAATGGGCTGTAAAAAAAACTGGAGGAAGCAACCCTTGAGCAAGGAAAGAAATTTTGATTGCCTCCTTAATCCATCTGGACAAGGAGGGTCTGGAAGCTTTAAGACCTCTGTCTTTACCATACATGTTGATTAGGAGATTTTCAGCTCTCCTGAAAGATTGTGTCCGCGATAAGTAAATTCGCAGACACCTTACCACATCCAAAGTATGAAGTTTTGCCTCCTCTTCTGAAGATGGATCCGGAAGGAAAACAGGCAAAGAAATCAGTTGATTATAGTTATTACGTGAAGGAACCTTAGGGATAAAGCCAGGCAAAAACCTAAGGTGGACCCTATCCGAAAAAAATACAATATAAGGTTCTTTGGAGGAGAGCGCATGTAGCTCTCCTACCCTTTTGGCAGATGTGATGGCTAACAAAAAAGTAGTTTTAAAGGCTAAAAATTTTAGCTCCGTAGCTTCCAGAGGTTCAAAAGGAGGACCACAAAGGCCTGAAAGGACCGTCGCAAGGTCCCATTGGGGAATAGGAGAAGATACCGCAGGTTTCAGCCTCACCACTCCTTTAAGGAATCTTGCAACCAGGGAATCCTGGGACAACCGTCTCTTTAAGTGGGTGGATAAAGCCGATACCTGTACCTTTAAAGTAGCAGGCGCAAGGCCCCTGTCCAAGCCATCCTGAAGAAAATCCAAAACATCAGAAGTCAAAGGATTAGAAATATCAACGCCTCTTTTGGAGCACCACTCCAAAAAAAATCTTAGCCATCCTCTGGTAATTCCTTTTGGTGGATTCAGCTCTCGCACTGGAAAGCGTCTTCAGGACGGCTTCTGACAGTCCTCTATACATTCGTAGGGACTGGTCAACCTCCAGGCTGTCAGGTTGAATCTCCTCAGATCCTGGCACTTCAGTGATCCTTGGGAAACCAGGTTCTGGGTGGGGGGAAGCCTCCAATATATCCCTCGACTCATCACCATGAGCTGGGAAAACCAAGCTCTTTTTGGCCAGAATGGAATGATGGCTATTACAGAGGCTTGGTCCTGTCTTATTTTCATCAATACTCTCGGTATCATAGGAATTGGAGGGAAAATGTATGACAGCCTGGACCTCCAAGGGATGGACAGGGCATCCACTGCCAAGGGATTGTCCTCCTGGTACAGGGAACAGAACGTCTCCACCTTGGCTTTGAGTCGGGTTGCCATGAGGTCTATCTCCGGGACACCGTATTTCAGGGTAATCTGATGAAACACTTCTGGATTGAGTGACCATTCTCCTGATACAGCACGACCCCGACTCAACCGATCCGCTACTGAGTTCAGGGTGCCCTTGATGTGAACCGTGGATAGATGGGTCAGATTTTTCTCTGCCCAGGAAGAAATCAGATCTGCCTCCCTGAGGAGGGATGATGATCTGGTGCCTCCCTGTCTGTTCACATATAATACTGTCGTCATGTTGTCCGAGCGAATCTTGACCGCTCTTCCCTTAAGAAGAGGAGAAAAATGGAGTAAGGCACGGTACACAGCTCTGAGCTCCTTCCAGTTGGACGACGTCCTTCCTTCTGGAGCGCTCCAGACTCCCTTTATGGAGTTTCCTTCCAGATGGGCTCCCCATCCCGTAAGGGATGCATCTGTAGTCAACAGGGTCCAATGAGGTTGGACCGTGGACCTTCCGTCCTTGAGGTGCAACCACCATCTGAGAGAAAGACGGGTCCTGGGGGAGAGTCGAATCCTCCTGTTGAGACCGGGAAGAGAGCGATCCCAAATTCCTAGGATTTCCATCTGAAGAGGACGTAGATGCCATAAGGCCCAAGGAACCGCCATGATGGAAGATGACATCAGACCTAGGATTTTCATCAAAGTTCTGATGGACGCTCTCGGCCTCCTGAAAAGTTGCTGAACCGCCGTAATTAATTTCTCTCTCCTTACAGTCGTCAAGGAGATTTCCAGCCGGTCTGAATCTAGGAAGTAACCAAGAAACTTCCTTTTGGTTGAGGGGACGATTTCTGACTTCTCCCAATTTATGAGCCATCCCAGGCTTTGAAGCAGGGATATGGCAGTCTGTAAATGCTGGAGCAGAACAGACACTGACTGGGCTTTTATCAGCCAGTTGTCTAGATAAGGGACCACAAAGAGTCCCTGAAGCCTGAGGGCAGCTACTATGGGAGATACCACCTTGGTAAAGGTGTGGGGAGCCGAGGAGATCCCGAAAGGTAGGGCCGAGAACTGATAATGCTTCCTGTGGCCGGAAACTATAACCGCAATCCTTAGGAACTTCCTGTGCGGAGGGTAAATTAGCACGTGCAAATAAGCATCCTTCAGATCTAGGGTGACAAAAACGTCGCCCTGGAGAAGAAAAGAAGAAACTGAGCTTATGGTTTCCATGCGGAACCGTTTTTTTCTGATGAAACGGTTCAGATACCTCAGATCTATAATCATCCTCCATCTGCCTGCTGGCTTTGGTACTAGAAAAACGGGGGAATAAACCCCCAAACCTTCTTCTAGAGAAGGAACTTCTTCTAGCGCTCCTTTGTGGATATACTCTTGAATGGAGCGTTCCAAAATACCTTGCTGAGACGCGGGAAGACAGCGAGTTAGGACAAACCGATCTCGGGGAGGACGGAGAAATTCGATTGCATAACCTCGCTGAATCAACTGTAAGACCCAAGGGTCCTGAATTTTTTCCTGCCAAGAGCTGAGAAAAAGGGAGAGACGACCCCCGACAGGAATTTCGGCCACAGGAAGACAGCTTCTCATGTCAGAAACTGGGCTTCCTTCTATCTTCGGTTTTGGGGAATCTCCGTCCAGAGCCTCTAGAATAATATCTAGAGCCCCTCCGGGACTGCTGACCACATCGAGGTGGAAAACCTCTGCCGCGGCCAGGGCCAAATCTGCCCCTAAAAGACTGAGGCAGAGTTTTTGCTTTTTTATCAGCCAAGCCTTCTAAAATTTCATCCAGGCTACTGCCAAAGACTCTTCCTGGCTCAAAAGGTAAGGCACAAAGGTTATACTTGGAGATAAAATCAGCTCTCCAAGGTTTTAACCATAAGGTTCTCCTCGCCGCCGTGGAAAGCGCCAAGGACTTTGACGCCAGCCTTAATTGATAATGGGAGGCCTCAGCTAGAAATTCTGCCGCCAAAGAAGTCGAAGTTAAGAAGGAAAGTAACTCGTCTCTGGAGACACCAGAATCGATGTCCCTCTCAAGCTGGAGCAAATCAGCCCGTAGTTTGGCTGAGACTTCACATGACGCAACAGCGACCGAGGTCTGAGCAGAGGCCGCTGAGTAGGCCTTCTTGAGAGTACTCTCCATGCGTCTGTCCATAGGATCCTGCAGATTTGCTCCATCCTCAGATGGTACTAGAGTGCGGCGAGATAGCTTGGCTACCGCTATATCCATCTTAGGGGGAGGACCCCACTGATCCAGTTGAGACTCTGCGATGGGGAACAAGGTCTTAAACCTACCAGTAGTTATAAAGGGTTTCTCCGGAAATTTCCACTCTGAAGACATTAACTTTTTTAATGTCTCGTCCACTTAGAAGACCCTGGGCCCTCTATAGGTGGACGTGAAGGCTTCCCCATCAACATCACGGTCTTTAGACTGGATGGACTTCAGCAGCCTATTGACTTTCACGAGTGGGAAGAGAGGTCTGCTGGCATCTTCAGCGGAGTCATCAGAAGACAAAGTTTCATCCACAACCTGAAAATCTTCGTCCGAGACCCACAAGAGAGGATGTTTTTCAAGACGTGGTCTCTTGGCGATCTGGGAGATAGAATTCCGGATATCTTTGAGAGAGTCCTCCATGTATTCTTTCACCCATGTCACAACCTCACGTATGAATGGCTCCTCAGAAGGGGGGCCACGACATTGGCGACAGCGGGTGAATTCGTAGCCGTCAGGCAAGGGAGTCTTACAATCTAAACAGGTTAAATGTTTGCGCTTGGAGGATTTATTCCTCCTAAAATCTCCATCACCAGATCCGGAAGCAGAAGAAGACATCTAAAAAGACCAAAAAAGTCACAGACAATAACAATACCAAAATTACAAACCGCAACCAGAAAAAGAGGGGTACCTTAAGGAGGTCGGTCGTCGCAAAAAATGTAGCAACAGCACACGCAATAGTCAAATAGGTTAATCTCTGAATCACAGAAGAGAATTCCTACTCCTTAGCAATAGGAGAGCCAGAAAATCACAGCTCAACCCAAATGGACTATGGGACATTTTAAAGGCAACCATAAATGGAGGCTGAGCCAAACACAAAACTAATCCACAATGAAAAAAATACATAGGAATTCATGCAGAGCAAGGCCAGCGATCTGAATCGACAATTCATATAATATATAAACAAGAATAAATAAATATTACTTACCCTCCTGAGATTTATAGCACCAAAACGGGTCAAATGCCATAATGAACATAGAGGAGCATAAGCCTAAGTCAGAGGCTCAAACAACAAGCAGCAAAAATCAATTCTATATTTTGCCTTTAAATTTTAAATTTCCAAACTTACCGCACTTTTTCCGCGAACCGGAAGTAGGCGCGAAGGAGTCCGGCGAAATTCGCCCGCACGGAAACCCGGACACAGAGAAGAGTTCCGGCCATCGCAAAGTCCGACGTCACCTCCGAGTAGGCCGAAGCCTACCGCCGGCCGAAGATCTACCGACAGAAGCGCTGAGAACGGACGCAAGCCGGCAACAGGAGGAACGACCACCTTAAGGTAAGAGAAAACCCCTTAACTCTAGAGAGGTCACAAGAGACCTCCTCCACCTGTCTCACACAGGACAGAAAAAAACACAGGTGAGGGAGGTCTCTCGTGCCCTCTTATAGGGCAGGTTAGTAAGCACGTTTTTGTGCTAATTAAAAGTTCCACCTGTCCTAGACAACACACAGGGGGAGAAATACCCCATATTGTGCTGCTGTAGGACGTAAGGGAATAGCATTATATATAGCACATCTAGTGCCAAGACTCTTGGGCCATATCCTTTCATCAACTCATCACATAAGTTTCTTAACCAAGTTCTTTGTAAATCCTGGTCAGATAGATCTCTTGGGGGATAACTGCAATGCCCCTAAGTCTACCCAAAGTGCAGCTTCCAGATACCATGTCGTGTATTGTACATGTGTAACTCCTAATTATAAATACCTTCCATTTCCTAAAAAATTTGGGCTCATTGTTCTTCTTGTTTCAAGGTCTCCAGTCTTTCAAATGCCAGGAATGCTTTAACCTGCATCATAATTTCCCCCACCCCTGGAAGTGTAGGTTTAAGCCAATGTTGCAGGAGAATGTGCTTCGCTAATAATAGTGCGGGTTTGACCATATGTGGGAGTGTACCCCCTCGGGGGGGGGGGGGTTATATAAAACAATATTGAGGTTGGATCAAAGGGCAGATGAAAATGGCAGATTTCTGTTATGTATGTGAGTACTGTTTTCCAATACCTATGTACTTCCACAAAATTCCTAATGCAATGCATCAAGTCAGCTTTTCTAAGCTGGTACTTCAGACAAGTCGTAAGCGTAGATGGTGTATTTCGATGTGGTGGAATAGTAAAAGCATATATAGCTTTATGTATTAATCTGAAATATGTTTCTCTCAATCTCATATTGATGACTATACTTTTGACTCTTGTTGAGCCACGAAAATTAGGTTTTTAGCAAAGACTTTGATGAATTTGTGAGAGCTCATCTTCCAGGCAACCTCTTTAGAAGGCCCTACATGACAATGAATCACTTTTCTTTGGACCTGAAACTTTAGGGGAAGTGGATCTTGGCTATATTCAGCTCTAATTAAAACAGCCTTAGACAGATGGGTGGCATTCAAAGATGGAGTCAGCAATACCCTCATATTCAGCAAACTAAAAACCTTGGTCAGCATTGTCAACAATATAAATTGTGTGCAGGTGCACATTGAACATAGATCCAATACATATGCAAAAAATGCATGAAAAATGCATGCCTGACCTCTGACCCTTAATCATGTTGAAAAGGGAAGTTCCCCAACCATAACACTGCCTAAATGTATACTGCTTACATTAAAACTGATTTTTTTTTCATGTGTTGCAGATATCCATTGTAATTGTGCTGATTTCCATTTGGTACAATTTTCATGTTGAAAACTCATTCCACAAAAGTGAATAGGAATTACACAGGCAAAATGTCATACAGTATCATAAAATATGGGTCAAATTTGGACAAATGTATAGGTAACAAAATTGGATTTTACAATAATTTTTTGTAGTTGGTTCTTATTAGAAATATTTTATTACATTTGATTACAACAACTCCTGTTCAACCAAATTGAAAAGACTAATACTGTTTTCAATGTACAGGAGTCGTCCTCAGTTTAAATGCAAAGAGAACAGCTTTTTTTTTCAGTTGTAATTTTTTATTTTATTTTAAGTTTTCCAACATATACAAAAGTAACAAAATATAAAAAGGCAATAAAAGACAAAGAAATAGTAATTACGCCATAAAAGGTGATCACAAATAAAAGAAAGTTAACAGAGATGCACAGAATACTGGGGGGTACACAAGACAGGAACCATGAGGGAAGGGGGGACAGAGAGACACATGTAGAGTATACCTTCCAGGGGACTACAAATCATGAAGTGCCCAGAGCACATCTCAAGGTCTCCAGGCTGTCTGAAATTTCTCTTCCTCAATATTCAAAAGAGCTTTCAGGTACTTAAGTGACCGGGAATCTCTAAATCTGGCATACAGCTCTTCAAGGGCTGGGGGGATGTCTGCCTCCAGCGTTTAGCCAAGAGGCATCTTGCTGAGGTAAGTATATAGATTAGGAGCTGCAGAGTATGTTTACGAAGGCGCTCAGAGAAAAGGTACGTCTTAGAGAGTAGGAGGAGGCAAACTCCTAGCACCTGTTCTATTAATGTCTGAACCTATCACCAATAAGGCTGGAGTAAGGGACATGACTAAAATAGGTGAAAAATGTTGGCCAGACAGGTACCACACTTCCAAAAATAACCTGTCAACCTGATATGGTTGGAGATGGAGTGGAGCAATGCTGGAATGTGGTACCAGTGCATCAACATCTTATAGAAGTTCTCTTTGTGTGTGATATAGATGGAGGTCTTTGCCGCCTGTCTCCATATCAGTTTCCAGGATATGTCCGACATATAGGGGTGTTTAGATAGGACATCCAGGGTCGGATCAGAAAGAATCGCATATATATCGGAAATAAGACCATGAAAGCCGTGGAGCAGTCAGACTTACAAAGTTTCTCAAAGAGAGTGGGTGTAGGGGCCAGAGCGCCCCTAAAAATAGTGCAATCTAAGTGGGCATTCTGGATAGATAAAAATTCACTAGAACAGGAAGATTAAACCTAGATTGTAAGACAGCAAATGGGAGGAGAGAGCATATTTTAGAATTTATTATATTAGCAATGCGAAAAAGATCCGCTATATGCCAGGGACACAAAACTAATGCTGTAAGCCCAGTTGGGAAGATAGAGTGGAAAAGAAAGGCCGTCATCGAGGAACATGTGGTGGATAGAGAAAAGCGGGTCGCACAGGTGCGGCAGACATCCCTCATGAAATACATGGGGCCTAAAAGGGTACTAGCTGAGGGACTATAAGGGTCCTACCAGGAGAGGAAATTAGGATGATATGGAGCCAGCTATAACTTTTCAATAGCCATCCATTTGGAAGACCACACCAAAACCCATCGTAACTGTGTGGCCCAGTAGTAGAAGACCAAATTGAGGAGAGAAAGACCTCTCTTAGCCTTGGGGGTCATCAAGAGCAGTCTAGAGAGCCTGTGTCTCCCTCTGGCCCAGACAAATCCCAGAATGGATCCCTGCAATGAAGGACCTTCTGTGGTGACCGGAAGGGTCTCAAGTAAATAGAGCAATTTAGGTAGTATTGTCATTTTCACTGCGGAAATCCGGCTGAAGAGAGACAGACGGAGGACCATCCACTTGGTGAGAAGTGCTCGAATTTGTATAAAGAGTGGGAGTAACTTTGCCTAATACAGGAGGGAAAATTATTTGGTAAGGTAGATACCAAGATATTTAAGAGAGAGGACTCCTGCCATTAATATGGAAACAAGGCTTGAAGCCTAGATGGGACAGGGAGCTTTAGATTGATCCATTTTAGAAGTGCGAAGGCGACCAGTTTTAGTAAGGCATGGAGGTGAGGGAGGGTAATGTGAAGATTAAGGAGGGTGAGAAAAAAGACATCTGCAAACAATGAAATATTCCAATCTTGAACCCTAACCCCACTAATATCTGGGTGCAAGCAGATAGTATCTGCCAAGGGTTCAATACATAAGACAAAGAGTAAGAAAGGAAGTGGGCAGCCCTGCCGTGTTCCATTATGAAGGGGAAATGGGGAAGAAGAGGCATGAGGAATCTTAATTGTAGCTAAGGGGGTTGAATAGAGGCCCCTGAGCAATGTCAAAAATGGGCCATTAAGGCCGAATGTCTCAACCAGCCTAGACAATCAAAGGCCTTCTCCAAATCTAAGCTGACCACCAGAAGTTCAGAGCCAGACCTGTAGGCGACATCAATCAGATCAACTGTTCTCCTGGTATTATCTCCTCCTTGTCTATAGGGGACTAACCCAACCTCATCTGTATGAATCTGGAAGCCAAAATGTTGGTGAACAGTTTAAGGTCAGTGATAAGAAGTGCGATGGGTAGGAATATGAATAAGGAACAAATGAAGGATAGAATCAGGAAAGGGAGTACCAGTCATAAAGACATTAAATAGGGACATGAGGTGAGGTGTGAGCTCATATTCAAAGACCTCATAGTACAGTAGACTATCAGACCCAGGTAATTTTCCATTTGGGAGGTCCTTGAGTAGTTGCTCTATTTTGTCCAAAGAGATGGGTTTATTTAATAGAACAAGTGCATCAGGTGAGGGTAGAGAACTGGCAGGATTGCAGGTAATTATGCAAAACCTCAACCCTTTCACCCGGGTCCGTGGGGAGGCCCGTCGGCAAGGAATACAGCTTAGAGTAGAAGTCATGGAACATGTGGGCTACCTCAGCAGAATTATAGATCACTGTGCCATCAGAAGGCTGCAGGGAATAAGATCTCTGCTCAGTCCCTCATTTGCTTAGCCAGGAGTGTATGGGGTTTGTTGGTCCTCTCATAGTAACACTGTTTAGAATACAGTAAGATTTTGTGCACCTTCTGAAGGAGGACATCTTTAATTTGAGCCTGCAAATCTATTAAAGTTTTAAGGAGGCGTCTTGTCAGATGGCTGACATGCACTGTTTGATGCAACACAGCTGGGAGCGTATGTCCATCAAGCATAAGTTAGCATTTCATTTTAGCTGAGACCCCAGCACAATGCAAAGAGTACACATCATGACTTTATGGACCTCTCAGAGTATCGCCTCCACCAAGACAGAAACCTCGTTTAGTTCAAAGAAGAATCTGAGGTGGAACTGAAGTTTTTTGTTCTGCACTCTCTGGAGAAGGTTTTCATTAAACCACCAGTGATAGATTTTGGTGCATGCCTTTCGAGCAGTCAGCTCTATCAGCACAGAGGCATGTTCAGACCACGTAATAGAACCTATAGCGGCTCCCAGGAGAAAACACAGAGCCAGAGCATTCAAAATAAAGTAGTCAATTTGAGTATGAACCCTATTGGGAGAGGAGTAAAAGGTATTTGACCAGTCTGTGGAGTGCTTAATTCGCTGGAAGTCATACATAGAATATCACCTAAAGTGTCGGAAGTTAGCAGACACTCGCTTTTGGGCAAGGCAGGAAGTGGTTCCAGCCAAGGTCTGGCGATCATTGAGTCTGAGAAGGATATATTAAAGTCACTGTCTATGATTATGGAAGCAAGTGAGAGTCTGTATATTTTGTTAAGGATACAAGTGAGGAAATCAGTTTGGGAAGAATTAGGGGCATAAGAGGCATAAATATTACATTGGCTACCCTCGAATTTACTGTGTAAGATAACATACCTCCCATGTGGGTTTACAATAAAGGAATCAACTTCGAAGGGGCAGGATGGGGAGTTGAGAACAGCTGTCCCTGCTTGCTTTTTAGTTTGGATCATGAAGTAAATGGTGGAGTAATAGCGAAAATTATAGGCAAAATTAAAGGAGCATGAGGCGTCAAAGTAGGTTCCCTGCAGAAACGCAATATCAGTCTTAAGGGTGCGTAATTCTGGAAGATCCATCCTATGTTTTTCATTTGAGTTAATGCCCTTAACATTAATTGAGACTATCTTAGCCATAGTAGAAACATATACAAAAAGTGCAAGAAATATGTAGCTCACCTCATGGTGGAAATAGGTTAGAGATTCAGGTGCATCCAGAAGGTAGTGGTGGAGTAGTAAGGGGAGGAGTACAGCTAGGCCCTAGAAGCAGGATCAAAAGGACAAGGGGCAAGACAGAAGGGAAGGGAGAAGACAAGACATAAAACACAACAAATTCAATATTAGAAAAAAAAAGAGTCAATATATCCATGGAGGGCTACTCCTTGTAAGGGCTACTGTAAGATATTAATGATATAGAGAACAATAGTATCAAAAAGTCATGAGAGAATAACACAAGCCATGGTTAAGCACCCTTAATTATTGGGAGGCGCAAGAGCTACGCAGAGGGGAAAGAGAACAAGCTGACTCAGCCAAGATGCCCTCCCAATGACCCCTCCTATACCTAGAAAAAAGAAAGTATATTATAAAGAACAACTGAGCCAAAATATGCAGTAAGAGGAGAATCTCAGCAATTATAGTCCAGGGTGGGGTGTCACCATGCAAGTGAACCTCAAACAGCATCATCAGGAACATGGGAGAAGGTGTGGACCTGGCCAGTTCAGCAAGAATTGTCCCTATACAATTGGCTAGAGGATCTAGAGAAGGGTGTGGACTCAGTAGATGGTAGGCATTGCCTATTCTACAAGGTGGTCTTCCACAACAGGGGAGGAGAAGGGGGTGGAGCAGCCATCTCCTAGTCTTGGAGGGAGGGTTGTGGAATGCCTAGAACAGCACAGAAATCAAGCAAATCAGCATAGGAACTTAAAGGGGTATTCCCACGAACATAACTATTTTTAAATTTGTAGATAATTAAAAGTTAAACATTTTTGCGAGTATACGTAATTAAACATTTTGCAGAGTTTTAAAGATTTTCTCTAAATATCTTGTGGTCACAATCCTGTTGCCTTGATAGGTTGCCTGTGGATACGACCATGAATGCAGGACCTTTCTAAGGTCAGAAAAGCAGCCATAATTTCCTTATTGTGGCCAGGATATCTTCTCATACATATAGTGCTCCTGTAACGTCTCTGCCGTTTCGGGTCTCGGCGCCACCCTCCGCTCGCACGCTGTGGCGAAGGAGGCGTGTTCAGTTTGATTCTTTGTGTAAGTTTCTTGCTGATCAGTCTGAACATGGTCCTAGTCAGTGTAATTGATTTCCGGCCCCACCCGTGTCTGAACATTTCTCTCTGGACTGCATAGAGTTAATCTTTTCCTGGCCTGTGTGATTGACAGCCCGTGTACCTATCAGGTCTGGGGGCTGTTCCCAGACTTTCTATATACAGGATGTCATTTCTCAACAGGTTGCCGGTTATTACACCTGTGTTTTGCCTGCTCTCTTCATTATTTCCCTTGCTACCTTATTACCTGATTTTCTGACCACTGGCTTTGACTTTGACTATTCTCTTGGATCTCGATTCTGTGCTGCAATTGCTCGATTGTTACTGACCCCTTGGCTAGCTGACCTCCCTTTGTTGTTGTGCGTCTTGTCTGCGTTCTGTGTTGTCACTTATTCAGTGTAGGGACCGGCTCCAAGTTGTTCCTGTCATTAGGACAGTGAGACAAGTAGGAAGGGACAGTGGCTGGGGTGAGATTAGGGCTCACTTGTCTCTGTCCTTCCTCCCAGACCGCTGCAGTAGTGTCAGGGTTGCTACGTTTGGCAAGACCCTTACAGCTCCTACCTGATAACCCAGCTACAATAAGAAAATCATGGATGGGTTTTTGACAAGTCCCAGACCGTATAAAATTTCTGAATTTGTGGTCGTATCCATTGGCAACCGATCAAAACAATAGACTGTCATATCTAAGATAGTTAAAGATTTTCTCTAAAACTCTGCAGAATTGTTAACTACTTATATTTGGAAAAATGTTTAACTTTGAATTATCTACAAATATAGATATGGTTATATTCATGGGAATACCCCTTTAAGGTGGCAGAGCGTCCATGTAGTCCTGTATACAACAGATCACATCTCTTGGGGTAGAGGTCACCCCTTTAGGGAACTGGGCCCTATGGGTTTTATTCAATTTGATGCAATGCTCTGGTGGTTTGCCCAATATCATATTGAAGATGTTCTCTAAGGTGGCTCTCAAATTTTCCTCTCCATTAGCCTCAGGGAGGCCCATCACCCTAATATTATGTCACCGGCCTCTATTGTTCGGATCCTCAAGGTGGAATGTGGTATCTCTAAGGGCCACAGCATGTGAAGACACCACCCACTTCAGCTGAAAGATATACTGGTGGATCTCATCATGAGTGCTCTGAAGTGTGTCCACTCAGTTGGCGAAAAACCAGTCTCACGGCCACTATCTCCTTCTTGCAAGTTTGTTTAACCTTATCCACTAGGTCTTTGTAGTCCAACTTAGTGGGAAGCTTTAGGAAGAGGTTCTGCCAGTGAGACAGAGTGTCAAGAATCTGGAGTAGGAGGGACTGGGGGCTGGCACAAGTGGCTTATTCCAGGGGTTCTCCACTGCTCCAGGTGAGGATGAACCAAGGCAGAGAGAACAGCTTATTAGATTAACTCCATCTCTCTGCTATTTCTCCAGTCAGCTCTGATTGACAGGAGATAAAATAAAATAAAAATTGGACAGACTATTCCTGGGGAATCTGCCTAACAGTGATGTATGCCCTGACCTTCCAATATGCTTCAATGAAAAAGCTATTTTGGTCCATATATATGAAGTTAATACTTACCTCCACTCCTACATCCAGCTTGTAGGTTGTCTGATCTGTACATAAGGTAAGGGTTAAATCCATTACACTGCTGCATTAGGGATCACTTCAGTCCCTTTATTTTACTTTTTGTCATATACCCTGCTCTTATATCATCTCCAAGCACTACTGATCAAAAGTAGTAATACATGAAAACTATAGAAATTTGGTACTGTAGCTGTAATTAGGGGTGTAGCTGTAGGGTGTGCATAGGAAACAATTTCTTATGGGCCCTGGAGCCTGAGGGGGCCCAAAGACCTCTCTACAATATAAGATAACACCAGTATTATAGATAGCACATTTCAAGTGGTGGATCCATTATAGAATTTGCACAGGGGCCCAGGAGCTTCAAGTTAAACCTTTAGCTGTAATGATCTGCAAAATAAAGGGACCACCTCATTTATGCCACAAAGTCAAAATTGATATTTTTTTTTTTCTAAACTCCCTAACCCTAAAAAGATTACAAATTTGTTTTTCTCAAAACTACAACTAGTCTCACAAAAAAAAAACAAAAAAAAAAAACAAGATCTGATACATTACCCATCCCTTGGTTGAACGTGATGGACATACAGTAAGTCTTTTTTCAACTATATTATGTAACTATGTAACACAAAGAAATGTGACAGCACCAACTTTGGAAAATCACATCTCTAAAAATGCATGGCAGTGCCCAATCTGCTTTTCAGAAATGAAATAAATAAATAATCAATAAATCCAAAAAAAATATGTCCCCACCAGCATCTTGAAAGCAAATCTTTATTTGTATCCAAAGACATATCATATACTGTATATATATATATATATATATATATATATATTTATATATATATAGACCATCGCAGGGTTTTTTACCAACTCAAAGTCAAACACATCAAATACAATATGCTTTCCAGCACATAACAATAGATCTTGCATCTTGCCATGCTCACATGTATGTTCAATCGCTCAGTTTGGTTTTCTACCCCACACTGTCATGGTTGGTCTTGGCCAACATTGTCGTCATCATTGCCGTGCATACAATTCTCACCACCCACCATTTTTCCATACCGCCATAAGTATATAAGTATATATATCACCTGACTAGCCTACCCATATCCGAACCAATGCCTGATGAAGGGACAAGTTCCTGAAACGTTAACGTTGTGAATAAACACGTGAATAAACACTTTTTGTAGAGAAAAAAAACGGAGTGCCGTCACATTTTTCTACATGGTTTCCACTTGAGAGTTGGTCAGTTCCCTAGTGATCGTGCACCCGAATTTATTTAGAGTCTTTCGGAGTCGAGTGCCGCCCTGTACTCCATTTCCCACAATATCATTATCATTACTCCTCTGCAACCTCTATCTCCTGCTCCTCATGGCCAGAACTCACACCCAGTGCCAAACAAAGCTGAAAGACCCCAAACTAGGACTTACAGTGCTGGCCAAAAGTATTGGCACCCCTGCAATTCTGTCAGATAATACTCAATTTCTTCCAGAAAATGATTGCAATCACAAATGCTTTGGTAATAATATCTTCATTTATTTTGCTTGCAATGAAAAAACACAAAAGAGAATGAAAAAAAAAGTCAAATCATTGATCATTTTACACAAAACTCCAAAAATGGGACGGACAAAAGTATTGGCACCCTCAGCCTAATACTTGGTAGCACAACCTTTAGACAAAATAACTGCGAACAACCGCTTCCGGTAACCATCAGTGAGTTTCTTACCATGCTCTGCTAGAATTTTAGACCATTCTTCTTTGGCAAATTTCTCCAGGTCCCTGAGATTTGAAGGGTGCCTTCTCCAAACTGCCATTTTGAGATCTCTCCACAGGTGTTCTATGGGATTCAGGTCTGGACTCATTGCTGGCCACTTTAGAAGTCTCCAGTGCTTTCTCTCAAACCATTTTCTAGTGCTTTTTGAAGTGTGTTTTGGGTCATTGTCCTGCTGGAAGACCCATGACCTCTGAGGGAGACCCAGCTTTCTCACACTGGGCCCTACATTATGCTGCAAAATTTGTTGGTAGTCTTCAGACTTCATAATGCCATGCACACGGTCAAGCAGTCCAGTGCCAGAGGCAGCAAAGCAACCCCAAAACATCAGGGAACCTCCGCCATGTTTGACTGTAGGGACTGTGTTCTTTTCTTTGAAGGCCTCTTTTTTTTTCCTGTAAACTCTATGTTGATGCCTTTTCCCAAAAAGCTCTACTTTTGTCTCATCTGACCAGAGACCATTCTTCCAAAAAGTTTTTGGCTTTCTCAGGTAAGTTTTGGCAAACTCCAGCCTGGCTTTTTTATGTCTCTGGGTCAGAAGTGGGGTCTTCCTGGGTATCCTACCATAGAGTCCCTTTTCATTCAGACGCCGACGGATAGTACGGGTTGACACTGTTGTACCCTCAGACTGCAGGGCAGCTAGAACTTGTTTGGATGTTAGTCGAGGTTCTTTTGCCACCATCTGCACAATGTTTCGTTGAAATCTCTCGTCAATTTTTCTTTTCCGTCCACATCTAGGGAGGTTAGCCACAGTGCCATGGGCTTTAAACTTCTTGATGACACTGCGCACGGTAGACACAGGAACATTCAGGTCTTTGGAGATGGACTTGTAGCCTTGAGATTGCTCATGCTTCCTCACAATTTTGCTTCTCAAGTCCTCAGACAGTTCTTTGGTCTTCTTTCTTTTCTCCATGCTCAATGTGGTACACACAAGGACACAGGACAGAGGTTGAGTCAACTTTAATCCATTTCAACTGGCTGCAAGTGTGATTTAGTTATTGCCACCACCTGTTATGTGCCACAGGTAATTAACAGGTGCTGTTAATTACACAAATTAGAGAAGCATCACATGATTTTTCAAAGGGTGCCAATACTTTTGTCCACCCCCTTTTTTATGTTTGGTGTGGAATTATATCCAATTTGGCTTTTTGACAATTCTTTTTGTGGTTTTCCATTGACGACAAATTAAATGAAGATATTATTACCAAAGCATTTGTGATTGCAATCATTTTCTGGAAGAAATTGAGTATTATCTGACAGAATTGCAGGGGTGCCAATACTTTTGGCCAGCACTGTAAAAGGGTTATCCTGGGAGTATATTAATATAATTACCTGGTCTGATGTATGTTGAGAATAGCACTGGGTTCCAGCGATGTGTCATGTGATCTAAGGCAGCATTCAGCCCCTGATCTCACAGGTAATTAGTTACCTTTGTTATGGTGCTTGGCTTTACTGTACTCTCCAGACAACCACCTTTAACAAACATGGAGGAGTCACTAACACACGGATGTTTTTTGATCATACAGTGCAGCCTTTCAAAACATTGGACATGTAGTGTTCCTGCCCAAAACTGCTGCTGCAGGTGTTGATGGTGGTGTGCACTTAGACGAACAGGGTCAACTGTAAAGAGTGTTGCCCACCACATGAGAGTACATGACATGGACATTTTCATAGAAATTAATTATAAATGATGGTTGCTAGGTATTTTCCATTGAGGCTGAACACATGCCATCAGTTGCCTTATGGCAGGTGAATCCACTAACTGGCATGGCAGCAACTACATAATCAGCAAGTTGGCCAGGTATGAGTTTAGATGACACACATGCAGTTCACTGGGCCCATATTGTTGTTTCTAGGCCATGCATTCAGATATCGATGACTGACAATGGAACTGAGGGGAGGTGGAGAACTAGTAATGATCAATTTTATTTTTATATGTGAGATCAGATTAACATTTGATCACTATTTAAGCAGTAGAGAAAAATAAAGATGATAGAGGAAAATAATGTTCTTGTTTGTTTTTTATGTAATACAGTGCACAATTTCTGACAAGAAATGGTTTGTAAATGGAGATTTTTAAATTAAAATAAGTAAATAAATAATAACTTTACCATTCTAGGACCAGTATAACATCTTAGGATTCTTTAGATTCTTTAAAATGTGTGAAAGCACATGTACGAGAAAAAAAATTTTTTTTAACATTTTTAAAAGAAACTTTACATGCTTGTTTCTAGTTTTTTTTATTTTTTTTATTTTTGCTTTTGCATAATTTTATTTGCTGTTTCACAGATCATGGATAGGACACAGTTATGGAAGTTGTTGATCCGAACAGGTTCTTGTCCTAATTTAAAGGAAGCGACAAGGTTTTCATACAGTCATTCATTGGTGAACCGGCCTGATGAGGGGGTCACTGTGCTCCAAAAACTTGCAAATATAATTTGTTTGGTTACACAGTAAGTGTCCTGTATCACTGCTGTGATTATTTTGTATTTTATGACACACAAGTCTTTAGGCTAAATACTTTCTGGCTAACACTGTACCACACTATTTTCTATAGTGCTGCATATGAGACAATAGAAGTTGAAATACAGATCAGGCTCATCCTTTATCATCTTATTTCCTCAGAATTCAGCTCTGTAAAAGAAGAAACTATCCGCTACAAACATAAATGTTTTTAGTCTTTTTATGTAGCTCTTGGTTTTACATATGGTGATTGTTACTTACCCTGTACATAAGCGTCCTAATAAAGAGCCCCTTTGAAGGCGCACCAGTGTCACCCAGGAATGAACAGTGAAGATCCCTCCTATAATGATATCTCCTTCCTGAGAATATTTGTACTCAAATATATAATTCTTCATTACCAAATCACATTGAACTGAAGGGTCCTGAGTCTCAGAACTGCAGAAGGTCACACAGAAATGCAATAGCAGAAAAAACATGTTCAGTAGAAGATGACAGAAGATATTTCTGTGTCCCAGCAGATGTATCACCAGCAGCAGCAGCAGCACAGACCGTAAGGGATCATTCAGCTGTGCTGCAGAGGTTGTAGCAGGGAAAGGTTTATATAACCACATACAAGGAGTTTAATACTAAAATAAATAAAATAGATATTTTTCTAGTAAAAAATAAATAAAAATGAAAATCAGAAAAGTCACAACCACAAGGGAACACCCAGTACTGAAAAAGTAATTGTAGAAAAAACAATTCCTGACTGATTTTGCATGTAAGAAGAGAAATGATCCCAAGGTTAATTTGTACAATGAATTGCTTGTTAACCCTGCTGTGGCACAAAACTTAAACTCAACACTTTCAATGGGTTTTGTTATGTTCTCTGATGACATACCACGTTACAAGTTACTCTTTGCTTCATCTGTGCTATAATATATTTCACATCCATGCACAGAAATCCTATAAACTCATACAAAGGTCAGAAAGAATCCCCATCACTGAGAGCGCTGGTTATGTACTATACTATTAGAAAAATTAATACCCATTTTTCCTTATCTTAAATTCAGAATTAATCAATTAGTTTTGTAATGCAAAGTATAACTTGACACTGATAACTTGTGTGATATGTTAGGCTATGTTCATATTTGTGCCAGATTCCCCAATTGAAAATCGGCAAAGGAAAAAGTCCTGCACAGCGGACTTCATCCTTTAAGAGTTTCCGTTTTAAAATGATGGACAGCCAATGGACCCCTTTATAGTCAATAGGGTCCGTCAGACTCTGTGTGTTACTGTTATTTTAGCAATCCGCCTTTCTGTTGTTCTGGGCCCGTCAGAGTCCTAGCGTTATCACAAAACACATCAGAGGTAATTGAAAAGTCAAAATGTTGAATTAAAGCTGTGCCACAGTGTTGTTAAAGTGTACCTGCAACTATAATATAACTTTTGATAAATGAATGATACAAGTAAATATAAGAATCTTTGCAATATATATATTATTTAAAAAATGCTCTTTTCTTCAATTATTAGACTGAGATACTTCTAAAAAAGAAGTCTATGGAGAGTGAGTGGAGGAGAAGGCTACTAGCAAAGGTAAGGGCATAGCTCATAGGGGCAACTGGGTCATGTGCCTTAGGTGCTGGTAGTCAGGGAAGCGCCAACTGTAATGGAATTGCCTCTCAAACAGTTCCCAAGCAAGGGATTTGCTGTTAAAGCAGTTTAAAAAAACTATGGAGGGACTAACAGATCAGACAACAAGCAAAACAAGTTACCTACAGTATAATCCTAAACTGTTCTGGCTGCTAGAGTTTAAGGCTACCCATGAGGACTTCCCCAGGTACCACCACAAGGCACGATGCAAGTGTCAGAAAAAGGTGCACCTGCAGACCATGATCAGACCAGAAAACTCACAGCAGAGTGAAACATACAAGCTGGGTCAAACCAGGAAGACCACTGAAGTATTCAACTCATTAACAGAAGAATAAACCTGTCCTAGGTGATGGTTGAGTCTAGGAGTTCACAGTCAAAGCCAAATCAGTAAGAAAACCAGGAAAACCAAGAAAACAAGCCAAAAATCAGTAACCAGTGAATCAACAGTTAAACAGGTAAGTTCAGAGACCATAAACCTAACTACACTCAATAGCAGGCACCTGAATAGCCTCAAGAAAAGTGTAAATATCCCACCTTTACTCAGAATTAAAAGCCAGCCCCTCTTCCACTGCATCAGAGCTCCAACAGGCCTGGTCACCTCAAGTCCCTGTGTCAACTAGAACAGTTTGTAGGATTCAGTCTCGAAATGGTCTCCATGGTCGAATCAGTGCCCAGAAGCCAGCACTAAACAAAAGGCAATTAAAAAAAACGTGTGGCATTTTCCAAGGCCCACAGCCTGCTAAATGGATGGACGCTGGAAAAGTGGCAGAAGGTGGATTTCTCAGATGAATCTTCAGTTGAATTACACCACAGCCGCAGCAAATTCTGCAGGAGACCTACTGGAGCCAGTATGGATCCAAGATACACCCAAAAAACAGTTAAGTTTGGTGGTGGAAAGATCATGGTCTGGGGTTACATTCAGTATGGGGGTGTGCGAAACATTTGCAAGGTGGAAGGCAATATCAATAGCCTAAAATATCAAGAAGTAATAATAATAATAATAATAATAATAGTAATAATAATAATAATAATAATAATAATAATAGGCCTTTAATAGTCCCACGATGGGGAAATTCAGTGTGTTACAGCAGCAAAGATAAGCAGATACAAATACAAATACAACATGTACAGAAATGTTCCAAGGTAAGAGGCATTACATTGATAGTAGACAGACAGATAGGAAGTAGTGGGGGGTGGATTTAACAGCAGAAAGATATTTCAGTTCTCTTTGTGTATTGATCTCCGCTTAGGTCGGTCGCTTAGGTCCGCTTAGATCTCCTCCCGCGGTGGGGAGGAAAGACTTCCGATAGCGCTCTTTCTCACACTTAGGGTGGAGCAGTCGGTCACTGACAGTACTGCCCAGCGCTATCACAGTCTCACATGCATGGGATGGGACTTCTTCTTCCGCATGGAGCTCACCATGGACAGTATCCTTCTGTCGCCCATCACCTGCACTGGGTCCAATGGGGTCCCCAGGACAGAGCTGGCCCTTCTAATCAGCTTGTCAAGTTTATATCTGTCCCTGGTTGATATACTGCTCCCCCAGCAGGCCACTCCAAAGAAGATGGCTGATGCCACTACCGAGTTGAAGAAATTCCTAAGAAGTGCCCCCCGGATTCCAAAGGCTCTCAGCCTCCTAAGCAGGTACAGCCTGCTGTGGCCCTTCCTGTACAGGACCTCCATGTGATCTGCCCAGTCCAGCTTATTATTAAGGAGCAAACCTTAATAATAAGCTGCCCGTCCCCAGGATGTCCACTGGTTTAGGAGGGCATCTGCATTTATGGAAGTCCACCACCATCTCCTTGGTCTTCCCCGCGTTAATCTTCAGGTGGTTCCGCTGGCACCAGTCCACAAAATCCCGGTTCAGTTCTCTGTAGTCCCTGTCATCATCATCTGTGATGAGACCTACTATTGCAGAGTCGTCAGAATACTTCTGTAGGTAGCAGCTAGATGAGTTGCACCTAAAATGTGCAGTGTACAGTGTGAAGAGGAAAGGGGCGAGGACCGTACCCTGAGGTGACCCCATATTACAGATCACGGTATCTGACACACAGTCTCGGGCTCTCACGTATTGAGGTCGATTTGTGAGGTAGTCTAGGATCCAGTTGGAGAGGTGGTGGTCCACTCCAGCAAGGCCCAGCTTGTCCCTGAGTAACCCGGGCTGTATGGTGTTAAAAGCACTGGAGAAATCAAAGAACATTATTCTCACCGTGTTCCCTGGTTTCTCCAGGTGAGACAGAGGCCTGTGCAGAAGGTGGATGATGGCATCATCTACCCCAATGCCCGGCTGATAAGCAAACTGGAAAGGATCCATAGCGGGGCTCACTAGAGGGCAGAGATGTGTGAGAACCAATCTCTCTAAGTTTCCTCTTCTCTTATCTTCCTCTTATATTCCCAATCATAAAAGGGGTCAAATTTTGCAGCAGGATGGTGCTCCATCTCATACATCCATCACTACATTAAAGTTCCTCAAAGCAAAGAAAATCAAGGTGCTCCAGGACTGGCAAGCCCAGTCACCAGACAAAACCAAAGAATCTTGATGAACTCTGAGAGGCATGTAAGACTGCATTCTTTGCTATTCCTGATGACTTCATCAATAAATTGTCTGAATCATTGTTGAAACGCATGGATGCAGTCCTTCAAGCTCATGGAAGTCACACAAAAGATTAAATATGGCTCTAATAGCACCACAACTTCATTCACCAATGTTATGAAATATATCTTTGTTTTAGAACAGAATTATTGGTTTGATTTTCACATTACTTTATGTGTGCGACAAAACTTTTGTCTTGCCAAAATCTGACCTTTCTGTGTTCATTAAATGATGAATATTTAAGCAGTGAAGCCAATTTACTTTCTTAACCAATAAATCATTTGGGAGAGTTTCAGCTTTCATATGAGTCATTTCTAAAACCAATGGATGAATTTAAAGTCAGGTTATAAGCTTTTGATTCCACAACATGGATAAGCGACAGAACTTCTGTCAGGGACTGTAGGTGGAAAAAAAGTCTTGTAACTTTTTGTTTTCTATCCATGTAACTGTATTAAGTCTTGTTTTTAGCGGGACAATTGATAGAGTTTAACGTCACCATTTTGTGCCAAAACTTATGTTAAAACTTTGGTTTGTCAGCATTTGGTTAGTTTATGTGCTAGATCATGTGGAAAGTTGCAAAGGAAAGGTTACCCCACTGCCTTTCTCCTCTTAGTTGTAATAGAGATGAAAATAGTGTAGTGTATATACAGTATAGTGTAATTTCCTTGTATTTAGTTAAGAGCAGGGTGCCCAATATATATCTTTTGAGGTTCTAGAACAAGAAGTTGTACTCAGTTAACACTGCGTGTGCCAAAGCTATAGGGTCCAAAGCAGATGTTTATTTGATTAACATATTGTGTGCCGAGAGATATTGTTAGGTAAATCCTGGGGAATTTGCCTGGGCACTGTGGAAATGATCCCAAAAGGATGCCAAAAGGATGTAATTTTGAATGTTGAAATGTTGAGAGAATGTGTTAATATACACATAAGGGATATCAGACAAGGGTTTGACAGATAAAGCAATATATTTGTTGAAAGTGCCTGAGGAAATACACAAGGGTTGATTTAAGTCCATTGAGAACATATAAAGGATTTGGTATCAGTGTTTCAATTTTGGTATGCAAAAGGAAGGTTGTAGCTCTAGCGCTTCAGCCTCATCTTTAGTCTAATTAGCCCCACCATATGGATGACCAAAAACTGGTCGTGCCTTAGATAAAGACAGTAAAATCTGTTGCATATTGTGTTCTTCTGTCATGAACCATGCACTAATAAATCAGGACTGTTCCCAATTGTAGAAAGACATCACATTTACAGGGATTCTCAGAGAAGGTGCTCTTGTTTCAAATTTGTGTATGTGTACGTGTATATGTATGTGTACGTGTATATGTATGTGTATGTGTATGGTGTAGTAATCAAAAGGAGACCTACTCCAGACTCTCATGTAACAATGTTTATAGAAGAAAGAGAAAATCTCTTTGTTTCAGCGCTGAATATGTGAATTAGAAGTAACTCACATGTCTGTTCTATAATGTCTTTTAGTTTAAGATGCACATTTTTGTTATGGTGAGAGTTAAAAGTGACTTGTGTGTGTGTCAAGGAGTGCGGATGGATTGGAAGATCATGTGGCCACAATATGGATCAACTTTAAAAATTTTAGGAATGAACCTTCCTGCTAAAACATGCCATTTTATCAAATAAAGTACCCCCTGTTTTTGATGTCGGCATTCCACACCTATTTGGGGATTCATTTAACCCCTTATCACCAAGGCTTAGTTAAAGCAAACTTTCCTGTGTTGATTTCCACCTTGCAAAAAGATCTAAATAGTCTCTCCAAGTTTGAGCACAGTTGGATGGGTAGAATTGTACTTTGTAAGATGTTGATTCTACTGCAATTATTATACTATTTTAAGAACATTAATAATACTGATACCTTAATGTGTTTTTTTAGGATTTTCAGAGACAAATAAAGACATTTATTTGGAATCATTCCAAACCAAGAGTAGCTTTCTCACTCTTATCTAAGAGGAGAGCACCTGGAGGACCTGGGGTACTGAATCTTTATCATTATCATTTAGCTATTGCCCTGGGTCAAATTAAATTCTAAGTCTCCGCCAACCATGATAAACTTAGCGCATAGATTTCAATGGGACAGTGCTGCAGTACCTACACTCACCGCTACAGTTTGTACTGCAAGTGAGCAACGTGGCAAGTAGTATGTAAATAAACTGTGCTGTCTCGGTATTGGTGAACTGCAGGGATCCCAGGTGTTGGACTCCCACAGGTCTAATATTGATGGACTATCCTAAGGATAGCCCATCATTGTTAGAAACTGGATAACCCCTTTAAAGACTTTAGGAGAGAGTAAAAAAAATGTATAACAGCTGTGAGAGTGATTGCACACTATAATGTTGGTGCCCAAATGGACAATGTTTGGAGCAAAGGGTTAAAATGCATGGATGGAAATACCTTCAGGGGAAATAAAATGTAATGACAATGTGTACAGGAAAATATTCAACATATGAAGTTATGTCTAGTACAGAGACATATAATTAGCAAGACTGGGCCCCTTAGCAAACTTTTGACTTGGGGCTCCCAACCCCCACACCCTGTAGTGGACCCTTTACATAGTATAACATCCTATAGTGGCCCCTCTACACAGTATAATGTCCCATTGCAGCCCCTCCACAACCTATACTGTAGCCCCTATGATGTTTGGTGCAAATATTACAAAAATTTTGAGTTTGGCCGAATCTTAAATTTTGGGGGTTCAACACCCACAAGCTATTTTTATACTCAGGGGTCTCTTCAGATGCCTGAGTATTATGATTGGAGGCTCAGGGGAGGTGAGCAAACATAAAAAACAGTCTTATTCACCACTCCTTGGCTCCGACACGGGTCTTTGGGTCTCATCAATGACATCACAGACGTAGGGTATGCCAGCATCATTATGCATCATGCTGCCTGCCTGACCCATGTGATGTCTGTGATGTCATTGAAGAAGCCCGAAGACCCGCACTGGAGCTCAGGGGAGTTGAGTAAGACTGGTTTTGTGGTTGATCACCTCCCCTGGGCCTCTGATAGAAGTCTCAGTCCTGACGTGTTCTGTCCAAAAGAAATCTCACGACTTTTGCCAAACAAATACTATTACTGTGGCCCTACGTACCAATCCCTGCTCATGTCCACGGCCACCTCTACTTCTCCTTCAACCCTCCAGGGGCCACGTGCATCCATATCATGTACCTGTCAGTAATGGGCTGAAGGGGAAGCGGAAGCGGCTGTGGGCAGGAGCTGGAATCTGTAATTAAATAGGGCAAGTTACCTGCTGGAGTAACTTCAGTAGTTGTTGGCCTATTTTAAAAAAAAAAAAAAATCTGCAGGCGCCCAATCCCAATGGACCCACTAAAGTTGCAGGCCCTGTATCAATCTATATGACTGCTACAGTGGTAGTTCCACCACTATCTTGTACTATATTGTATGAATGTATTGTCTTGCCTGTTGAGGTGGTTGATGCCAAAGGTTGTCAGTAGGTTACTATCTACTGAGAATACCACACATGATAAGTCAACTTGTAGAGACTACAGAAGGATTAGTTTTTTTGCCAGAAGTCAAGAAAATATGACCCATGAAACTGATAACATATGCCCATTTACAGTTACACCTTCTAGTCTGTTCTTTAGCCCCTTAAAGACTCAGCTCAAAAGTGTGTTAACCCCTTCCCGACATCGGCCATAATAGTACAGCGGATGTCGGGTGTTTAAATATGGCGGCCGCTATAGTCACCTAGTTTCTGCTTTTTTATACAGGAGAGACCCGGCGCTAATGTCCGTGATCGGTGCCCACATTAATTGCGGGAACCTTGGTCAAAGCTGACCGAGGCGCATTTTACCGGAGGCGTGCGGGCACTGCCATTTTGCCGGGGATTTCTGGCACCCGGAGCAAGTTCCGGGGTCGGCATCCTGTTACTATGACAGTTGGGAGCCTTCTGAAGGCTTCCAGGCCTGTCTTTCATTAGTTTCTATTGCAGGCTACTCTAAGTAACCTGCAATAGAAGAGCTGTTTTCTTGCAAAGCATTGCAATGCATTAGCATTGTAATGCATTGCATTAGTGATAAGACACCCTGGGGTTCAAGACCCCTAGGGGGTCTAATAAATCCAAAAAAAAAAAAAATAATAAATAAATAAAAAGTTAAAAAATATAAAAAAAATAATAAAAAATATTAAAAGTTCAAATCACCCCTCTTTCCCTAGAACACATATACTGTAAAAGTACTTAAATACTGTGAAACACATACATATTAGGTATCCCTATGTCCGAAAACACCCGCTCTACAAATGTATAAAAATATTTTTCCTGAACGGTAAACGCCGTAGCGGGAAAAAAAACAATCAAAAGTGCCAAATCGCCGTTTTTTCACTGTTTTGCCTCTGATAAAAATTTGAATAAAAAGTGATCAAAGCAATAGTGAATCCCCAAAATGTTATAACTAAAAAGTACACCTGGTGCAGCAAAAAAAGACGCTCTATTCATCCCTGTATGTATCCGGGTGTCATACAGGAGTATGGTGACTTTTAGAAAAAAAAAAATTTTGTACAGTTTTGGATTTTTGTTAAGAGTTAAAATGTAACTAAAACTATATAAATTTGGTATCCCCAGAATTGTACCGAAACATAGAATGCAGGTGACATGTCATTTTGGCTGCACAGTGAACGCCGTAAAAAAACGAATCATAAGAAAAGCATAAGAAAATCGCACAAATGCACTTTTTCTTCAAATCCACCCCATTCTGAATTTTTTTCCAGCTTCCCAGTACATTGCACAGAATAATAAATGGTAGCAACATAATGAAAAATTTGTCCCGCAAACATTAAGACCTCATATGACTCTGAGAGCGGTAAAATAAAAAAGTTATGGTTTTGGAAGGGGGTGGGGGAGTCAAAAACAAAAAACAAAAGTTGAAAAATTCCTCCGGCAGGAAGGGTTTAAGGACCAGTCCTCATTTTTTAAAACTGACATGTGTCACTTTATATGGCAATAACTTTAAGACACTTTAACACAATGATTTTGAGATTGTTTTTTGTGACACATTGTACTTCATGTTAGTGGTAAACAATCATCAATATTTTTGCTTTTATTTATAAAAAAAATAGGAAATCTGATGGAAATTTGGAAAAAATTGCAATTTTCAAATACATTAATAAATATTATCTACCATATCTCTGCTTTATATTGGCATCATCTTTTAATCATCCTTTAATTTATATTGGATGTTATAAGGCTTACAAGTGTAACAGCGATTTTCCAGATTTACAAGAAAATTTCACAAACTAATTTTTAGAGACCACTTCAGTTCTGAAGGAGATTATAAAGGCCTATACATTAGAAGCCTCCCATAAATCACCTTATTTATAAAAGTGAACCCCTCAAATAATTTAAAATAGCATTTGGGAAGTTTGATAACCCTTTAAGCATTTCACGGTAATTAAAACAATATGGAGGTGAAATTTAGACATTTCATTTTTTTTCACTAATAAATTAACTTAGCCCTAAAATTAACACATTTACAAAGGGTTAACTGAGAAAATGTTATGCAGTTTGTTATGCACTTTCTCCTGAGCACAGAAACACCCCACATGTGGGTGTAAACTGATATTTGGACACACGGCAGTGCATGAAAGGGAAGGAGCGACACTGGACATTTGAAAAGAAGATTCTTCTGGAATAATTTTCAGGTGCCATGTCTCATTTGCAGAGCCCCAAGAATACCAAAACAATGGAAACCCCCCAAAAGTGACCCCATTTTAGAAACTACACCCCTCACAGAATTCATCAAGGTATATAGTGAGCATTTTGACCCCACAGCTCACAAATTTCACAGATTTTATTAACATTGGGATGTGTATATGAAAAATTACTAAAACATCACATTATCCCTAAAGTTTTCATTTTCACAAGGGCTTTAATGGAGAAAAAGCACCCCACAGGTTGTTAAACAATTGCTCCTGAACACGGCATTACCCCATATTTGGTTGTAATCTGCTGTATGGGAACATGGTGGGGCTTGGATTGGAAAGAGTGCTATTTGGCTTTTGGAGGGCAGATTTTGCTGGAATGGTTTTCAGGTCCCATGTCACATTTGCAGAGCCCCTAAAGTACCAATACAATGGAAACCCCCAAAAGTGACCTTGTTTTGGAAATGATACCCCTTACACAGCATATAAAGGGATAAAGTGAGCATGTTGACCCTACAGCTGCTTCACAGATTTTATTAACATTGGGATGGATGTGAAAAGGAAAAAATACTTTTTTCCAATAAAATTTCAATTTAGCCACAAATTTTTCATTTTCACAAGAGGATAAAAGAGAAAAAACAGGTCATTACACAATTTCTCCTGAACACGGGAATACCCCATATGATGTTGTAAACTGCTGTATGGGTACATGGCGGGGCTCAAAATGGAAAAAGTGCTATTTGACTTTTGGAGGGCAGATTTTGCTGCAATAGTTTTCTGGTGTCATGTCACATTTGCAGAGCCCCTAAAGTACCAGTACAATGTAAACCCCAAAAAAGAATGCCATTTTGTAAACTATACCCCTCATAGAATTTGAAAAGGGGTATAGTGAACATTTTGACCTCCCAGCTGTTTCACAGATTCTATTAGCATTGGGATGTAAAAATGAAAAATTACTTTTTTTCCAATAAACTGTCCATTTAACACCATATTTTAAATTTTTACAAAGGGTTAAAAAAGAAAAGACACACCACAGTTTGTTAAACAATTTCTCCTGAACCCAAAAAATGCCCCATATGTGGTTGTAATTTTCTGTATGAGTACATCATGAGTTCAGAATGGAAAGAGCGCTATTTGACTTTTGGAGGGCAGATTTTGCTGGAATAGATTTCAGGTGCCATGTCACATTTGCAGAGCCCCTAAAGTACCAATACAATGGAAACCCCTCAAAATTGACCCCATTTTAGAAATACACTATATTCACTATAGACTGCACCCCTCAAGAATTTCTCAAGGGGTATTATCATTTTGAGCCTAAGAGTGCTTCTCAAAAATTAATGTACAAAGTGAAAATTGAAATTTTAAAAGAAATATGCAATTTCAGTGCCCAATACGTTGTGCCCACTTTGTGTCATCAGAGACATGCACTCCTAAAAATATTAAGTGGGATATCCTGGGGACATAAAAGTTATATATGTGGGTGTAAACTGCTGCTTAGGCACACAGTAGGGCTCAGAAGAGAAGAAGCTTTTGAAGTACAGATTTAGAGGGACTTTCTGGACGCCATGTTGTTTTTGCAGCACCCTGGAGGTGCCAGTAAACTGGAATTCCCCAAGAAGTGACATTTTGTAGGGGCAATTTTAGGGTGCCTGAAAATTTGACATGGTGTCCAAAAACCAACAATCTAAATCTGCACTCCAAAAGTACATAGCGTTCCACACATCTGCATCCTGCTGTGTGCCCAAATGGCAGCTTATCCCCGCAGGATAACGTACTTAATGTCATATGTGGGTATAAAATACTTTTTGGGCACAGCCGGGCACAGAAGGGAAGGAGCACTATTTTGGTTTTTGGAGCACAGTTTGGTTTTTTGGACGTCATGCCACTTTTGCAGAGCCCCTGAATTGCCAGTAAAGTGAAATCCACAGACATGTGACCTAATTTTGGAAACTACACCACTCAAGGGATTTATCAAGTGGCATAGTGTGCATTTTCAACACTTGAGTGTTGAATTAATTTAATTTCCATAAATGAATGCGCAGCTGATAATGAAAAGTGAAAATTGCAATTTTTCCAGAGATACGCCGTTTTAGTGCATGATATGTTGTACCCAGCTTGTGTCAGCAGAAACACACACTCCAAAAACTGTTAAGCGGGTATCCCGAGCACTCTGATACAAGCTGGGCTCAATATATTACGCACCAAAATTACGTATTCCTGGAAAAATTGCCATTTTCTCCTTTCACCATCAGCTGCTTATTCATTTATGAAAAATAAATTAATGCAGCATTTGGGGGTTAAAATGTTCACTGGAGGGGCATGGCCTGAAGCCTGATGTGAGCAGTCGCACACTGCCAGAGCTCCTGCCCTGCCTGCTACTATAATGGGACCAATCCAGCTTTCCCAGGCGCCCATGGGGAGGAAATTGCCACAGGCTGCTTCCTCAGGGACATCTGCTCCTCCTGCGACCTCTAGGCAGCCGACACTCACCTCCTTTCTGCATAGGGCAGACTCCCGTTTGGACATCCACGAGGCAGTGGCCATCTTGCCCGGCCCCGACCGCCGTGACTGCTCCGGCGGCGAAGTGTCCCACAGTTGCCCCACTCGGCCTAGGCATCTCTGACACCGCTCCTGCACCCCAGGGCTTATCAGACCCGCAGTGCTGCCCTTCTGGAGACGCTCCTGTGATGGCTGCCGCAACTCTTCAACTTCTCCTGGCCGTGGACTCGCTCTCTGCAGGTACTCCCCCTCCTCCGCTGACCTGCGATGCTGCTCCCATGCTGCCATCCTTTCCAGCATGGGAGCAGGATGCTAGAGGGGGGTGCCCCACAACCTCAGCGGCCTGTCCCTGGGGCCTGTCACCACTCTGCCTCCTCTCTTCCTCCTGATGCGTCTCCTGACCTGCCTGTTGGGGGGCCCTCCGCTCCTGATGTACCTGGGGCCCCCTCCCCACCTGTCTCTCTACAGCAGCCCCCCAGACTTCACCAACTCATTGCTGGGGGACGAAGTGGACCTGGGGGCAACCCCCTCTATGTCCCCCTTTGCGGCTGGCTCCCAAAGGTCACCTGCTCCTACCTCCTCGCTTAGGGCCCAACAAAGCAGCTCCCTTCCAGCCTCTCCCACTCCATCGCAGTGGCCCCAGTTGCTTACTAATCTGCCGTCAAAAGATGACTTCCACTCTCTAGTTGCTAAAGTCACAGTGGTATGTCGGAAAGAAATCCGTGCTGAAATCTCTACACTGAGAAAAGATCTCCAAAATATCACATCCAGGGTTGACACCTTGGAGGACGACCATGATCAGACTCGTGTTTATGTTTCCCAGCTTCAGGACTCCGTTTCCTCCCAGCGTCAAGTTGTCACTGACATGCAACGTAACCTCGAGAACTTGGACAATAGAGGCAGACGTAGCAATATTAGGGTCAAGGGCCTTCCTGAGGCCACCAAAGCAGAGGATCTACATACTACCCTGGAGATGCTCTTCAACTCCATATTGCAGGAACCTCCCTCCCACAAGATTAAGTTTGACCAGGCCCACCGAGCTCTGGGCCCAAGGGGCTCTGGCCCTACTCGTGATGTCATTTGCTGTATGCATGACTTTGCTTTGAAAAACAGCTATCTTAGCTAAAGCTAGACGTCTTCGGGACTTTGATTTTGACGGAGCGAAAATTCAACTATATCAAGACCTTTTCTGGATTACACTCCAGAAACAGAGACACTTCCGCCCCCTGCTCCAACTCCTGCATGACCGTCAAGTACCCTACCGCTGGGGCTTCCTGTTTGCCCTCACGGCCCGGCATAATAGCAGCTCCGCTACCCTGCGCTCCCATGCGGACCTGGAACTGTCCTGTGCTATCTTGGATATTCCTTCTCCAGAATTGCCGGATTGGGAAATAGTTGCTCCTCCACCACCACCTCCTCCGGTGTGGACTGTGCAGACCCCACAACGCTGTCATCTGTCTTCTCCGAGTGCAGCGTCCTCGACGACAACGGGTGGACACTCCACCCCCATGATCTCCTACGGGTGCTTCTCCCCTCATAATTCACTCCCCCCATCCCCCCTGGATGGTGCCATTTAATTACTTATGCTTATATCTGTTGGTCCTATAACCGTTATTTTATTTCCCTTCCTTGATGTGGAGAGGATGCTGATACCTGATTAGCAGGTGCGGCAGGCGGTTACCTCCCCTGTCCATAGTTGTAGTTCACCCTTGATGCCCGATACTATTCCTGGCGGCTCTAGTTGACTGTCTACTGAAGGTTCTCCCCAGCTCCCCTTCCTAGAGGGCGTTGTCCAGCTGCGAGACCATAAGCTGGTCTCGCGTGGTGTACAGGCTTACACCTACTTGGACTTAATTTTCCTGCCCCCGGTCAGGAGATATAGTCCTGTCCATAATGCTTTTGATTCATGTTTTGTTGCTCTGCCTTTTGTTTTCTGTTTTCCTGTTTGTATTTATCCCTTTTTGTTCTCCCCTTCCCTCCTTTTCACTATAGGTTTGAAGTCCCACGACTTTGGCAGCTGCCTGGCTGGCCCGTATCCCTATGTCTCCTCCTCCCGGGTCCTTCCCCTGCTGACGTGCTCTGGGTGAGATCTGCTTATGTTACATGGTTTGTTTCATCAGCCGCTGTTTTTACCTCTCCCCCATGGCTAAGTGTATTACATTGAATGTGAAGGGTCTGGGCTCTAACCTTAAACAGTGTATGGTATTACGCGAACTTAGGTCCCTCTGGGCGGATGTCGCCTTCTTGCAGGAAACCCACTTTGACCACACTGGTACTTTTAATTTTGATCATCATTATTACCCCACCACCTACTCGGCTTATAATACCCGTAGGAAGGGAGGTGTGACCATTTTGCTGTCCCGTTCCTGCCCCATCTCTGTTACGTCCTCTCACCTGGACCCCAGGGCCGTTACATTATATTGGAGGGACTCCTACATGTCCAGCCTATAGTCCTTTGTAATGTCTATGCTCCTAACTCCTCCCAAACCTCCTTTCTCACGCAGGTGCTGCGAAAGCTTCAGGCCTTCCCTGGCACGGCCTTTCTATTGGGAGGAGACTTCTATATGATCTTCTCTGAGCGTATGGATATGATGTCCCTTGCTGACACTCCTCTGGGTGCTTCCCAGGTGCGCCTTGCTGGGGAGTTCCATCGCCTCATCAGATCTGCAGCTCTATACGACCTATGGAGGGTTGACAACCCTTCTGCCTGCTCGTACAACTTCTACGCTCACCCCCATAACACACACTCTAGAATCGACTACTTCTTTAGTAACACCCTTGCCCTTCATCTTATGACTGGTGCGGACATAGGCCCCATCTCGTGGTCCGACCACATCCCTGTTCAAGTCTCCCTGTCTCCTACCACACTCCCCAGTAAACGCTGTCACTGGCGTCTTAATGAGTCCCTATTGCACTCCCTTCCTTCGTGTGAAGAACTTTGCGCACATCTGTCGGACTACTTTAACGCCAATGTAGGTTCGGTCCTATCTATCTCTACTCTTTGGGAGGCCCATAAGGCGGTAATGAGGGGGCACTGCATAGCTATGGCTACCCAGCTTAAAAAAGATAGAGTGGCTAGGGAGGTGGCCCTGACTACTCGGATACGATCATTGACAGAGCGTTTGGCAGCTCGGCCCTCTATGTCCCTCCTCCGCCAGCTAGTGCTAGCTCGAGCTGACCTATGCAATGTTGCCACTCGGGCCACCCAGCGCCTGCTTCTTTATAGCAGACAGTGATATTATGAGAGGGGTAATAAGGCTCACACCCTTCTAGCCCAATCCCATTGGTAACACTGGACCTCCTCTGTACCACACGCAGTCCGTGACCCGCAAGGGACTCTTCACTACCACCCTGACACCATAGTGACCCTCTTCCAAGATTACTATGCTAAATTGTACAACCTCTCCCCACCTGTTGCTCCAGGAACAACCAGACTTGGGTACCTATTTAAACGCTTGCTGTCTTCCCACGCTCCCACCCACAGCGCTAGACTCCCTGAACGCCCCCATCACTAGCGAAGAACTTACAGACCTCATGAATGGTCTCCCCCATGGTAAAGCCCCGGGCCCAGATGGGTTCACTTACTCCTACTATAAGACCTTCCAGGCAGATCTGCTCCCTCATATGTGCAGTCTCTTTAATTCTTTTTTGGATGGCGCCCACATTCCCCAGACTATGCTCCACTCCCACATTACTCTGGTCCCCAAGCCGGGTAAGGATCACCAAGATTGCTCTAACTATCGCCATATTGCCCTTCTGAACACTGACCTTAAGCTTTTTACTAAACGCCTAGCCACAAGACTCAACGCTTGGCTCCCCTCTCTTGTCCACAAGGACCAGGTGGGTTTTGTACCCTGTCGTCAGGGTGGAAACAATACCAGAAGGGTTGTGGACTTGATTGATGTTGCTAACCGTTTGGCCACTCCTGCACTTGTTTTAAGCCTCGATGCTGAGAAGGCCTTCAATCACCTTCATTGGTCCTTCATGTTAGTCACCCTCGAAAGATTTGGATTCACTTGAGCTTTCTTGATGGCAATCAAGTCCCTGTACTCAATCCCCTCTGCAGTAGTTAGACTCCCTAACGCCTCCTTCCCCCACTTCCCCATCCGTTATAGGACCCGTCAGGGCTGTCCCCTCTCTCCTCTCATATTCACTCTCTGTATTGAGCCACTGGCATCTTAGATTAGGGCTAACCTGAACATCACTGGAGTTGCAGTCTGTGATAGGGAGTTTAAAGTGTGCCTCTTTGTGGACGATGTTGTTCTAACCATCACTAATCCCCATACTTCTCTCCCGAATCTACTGGGTACTCTCAGGGATTATGGTAAACTGTCTGGTTATAAAGTTAATCCCACTAAGACTGAGGCCCTCCCCATTAACATCCCAGACCCTGTGGTACAATTGATCAAGGCCAACTACAATTTCCATTGGAGAGATCGCTCGCTTCGCTACCTGGGGTCCAGCTTTCTTCGGCATACTCCTCCCTATACTCAGTCAACTACCCCCGCTTATTCCACGATCTCCGCTCCCTTCTAGGTAAATGGCGCCCCCTCCATATTTCTCTAATGAGGGTGATGGCAGCAGTCAGGATGACTCTCCTTCCGAAACTTCTTTACTACTTTGAGACACTCCCAGTGGTGGTTCCCCGGGGTGAACTGTGATCCCTGCAAAAGGCAGTATTCCAGTTCATCTCGAATGCTAAACGTCACTGTATCCCTCGTTCTGTGATGTTGGCTGGCAAAGCCGAGGGGGGAATGGCGGTCCCACACATTCTACATTATTACTGGGTGACCCATCTACGACTCATTCCCTTCTGGGCATCCTCTCAAGCATACACTAAATGGGTGGAAATAGAGAAGCTCTGGTTGGCTCCTGTGCACCTGAATGCTTTTCTGTGGTCCCTCTCCCCCACCCCTCCTCGGTTGCAACCCCTCTATTGGGCCCCATCCAATTCACACGGGCTATTTGGATCACTTGCTCTAAGCTATTTCCTTTAGCCACTCCTGTCTTCTCTCTGATTTCATTCCTGTATTATCCGCTCCTCCCGGGGGGACTCACTTCGGCCATGGTGCGCCCTTGGAGCAGGCTTGGCCTGTTCCATATTGCAGACCTGGTGGATCCCTTGACCCTAGAGCTCAGGTTCTTTTGACTATTTCACCTCTGTCCTATACTTGCTGACCACTGAATGGTTACATTACCAATAAATTTCTCACTTTGCGCATGCTCAGCTTGGGACCACTCGGGTCTTTCTCCCCACGGCTTTCGAGAAACTGTGCTGTGCTGGTACCTCTACGAGGGGGCTCATAACCAGTATATCCTTCCTCTAGTGTTAGCTTTCTGTTACTCTATCTTATGTTAACGGGTCGGTTTTGACCCATTGTCTTAAATCACCCCTAGGATACCCTAAAAACAGTTACAGTATTTATGATCCAATTTGTTTCTTACCTCTTAGTTACCTTGTTAGGGTTTCTCATCCATGGAAGGATTGATTTTAATATTTTTGTTGTGGCCCCCTGGGCCTTTCATTTGAGAGCGTACCCTTCATTTTCAATATAAAAATATTGTCAAATGAACCTCAAGAGAATAATATAAACTTAGAAAAGTTTGTTATATTACCTGACTATTACTGAAGGGTTTTAAAACACATTTCTTAAATGTAAAAAAAATATACATATATATATTTTATATTATTAACTCTAGTAACATCTATGGTGTTACGGGTCAATTTTGACCCATATCTAACTACTTTATGAAAAAGGCAAAAAACAGATTTTTTTTTTTATAGAACTTTAATACAAATAAAAGATGAAAATTATATTAACATTAATAGCAATAATAATAAAAAGTAGCTTTTCTAGGTCAAACAAACAACAATCAATCAAGCAAATCAAATCAACAGAAATCAAGTACTAGTTTTTAGATGCATTAGTATTTAGATGCATGTGTGGCAAAAAGTGACACTTTTTGTGTGTTCTTTGCAGAGGTATTTTTTGCAGGCGAAGCACGATGTGTTTGTCTTTCTGTCCTTATTGCTAGGGCAGACCTGACACCTCTTTCTTTTAGAATCAGGTGGTCTCACTGGGGTTGTGGCTGTTGTGGTTGATGTTGAGGCAGGGCTGGATGAGGAGGATGCTGGTGATGATGCTCTTTGTGTTGCTGTGGGTGTGGGCGAAGCACTTGTTGAGCTCTGGAGTTGTCGGACCAAGGCTACAGCGGCTGGGTCTCGGGGCACCCGTTCCCTTTGGTCAATGTCCGCTTGTTTTTTTTCTTTGAATTCCATCCTTGGTGAATGTGGGTCCACAACACAAATGCATTGTATGCTGACACATCAAGGATGTTGGAAAATACAACCATTGGCCATCTCCTAGTCATTCGCTGGCAAGTGTAGGTGGCAGTCAGCTTGTCCAGGTTGTCCATTCCTCCTTTGTTTTTGTTATAGTCCAGGATGATTCTGGGCTTTTTGTCACTTCCTGATGACACAGCTGCATCTTTGTGAAGTGTGGACATCAGTACCACATTCTGTCGTTTTTTGGGGCAGTATGAAACAGCAGTGGTGGTGTCTGTAAAAACAAACTTTGAGGAAAGTGGAGCCCTGTCCTTCATCTGCAACAATTCAGCGGGCAGCTCAGGTTTGTTTTTTTTCACTGTGCCCACTATGGTGATTTTCCTCGTGAGAAGTTCTTGTCCAAGGTCATAGCTGGTAAAAAAATCGTCACAAGTAATGTTGTGACCCTGCAGTCCAGTAGTCATATCGAGGACTACACGTTTTCCTTTGTTTTTTAGGGATGTCGCTTGCAGACTTGCCTGTGTAAATCTGTAGATTCCATGCATACCTAGTTTTTGCATCACAGGATGCCCAAATTTTTATGCCGTATATGCCTGGCTTACTTGGCATGTATTGCCGGAAGGGGCATTTTCCGCGGAAAGGGAGAAAACGTTCATCTACTGTCACCTCTGGCCCTGGGTTGAACATCAGTGGAAGGAGCTGCACCCATTTCTCCCAAACATCCCTGATGGGAGCAAGTTTGTCAGATTTTGTTCTGGTGTATCTGTTGTCAAATCTGAGGACTCTTGATATCATTTGAAACTTTTGAAGTGACATTGTTGCCCGGAAAATATTCCTGTCTGTCGATGCGTCCCAGAGACTATCAGTGGCCTCATTGCAGGATTTGTACACTCCAGCAAGGAGAAGAACACCAATGTAGGCATCCAGGTCATCATCATGAAGGTCATTCCACATGTTGTCGTGGACTTTTTCTCCTTCAAGGTTTGTCATAGCAATAATGACTTTTTTTTTTATTGACAATGGCATAAACAGATCAAAACATGTCTTGATGTCACTTACTCTTGTCACAGCAAACCTTGTGATCCCAGGGGTCATTTTTATGACATTTGCAGCATCTGCCCTGCCATATACATCTGGAGATACTGAGCTCCAAATGATCTTGCCACTTTTGGATTTGAATCTTTCAGCGGGAGCAGCTTCAGCACCGGTGACCTCCTCATCAGACTGATCAGAACTGTCTGTGTCTTCCGGTTGATACTCCACATCATCTTCCTCCTCAGAAACCTGTTCATCTGTATCAGTTTGCTGCTGTGTGTCCTCTGATTCATTATCATCCAAGATATAATCCAGAATTTGGCTTGCATCTAATCTTCTCCTCATTGTTGCATGGTGTAAACTGAAGATGTATACTCTGCAAAGTACCAACTGTAAGCTGATTTGGCCATACATGCCTGGACATGTCCCTAACTCAAGTTGTTGGAGGTAGAGCTGGCTGTGGGCTGTTGGTTTATATTGTGTTTATGAGTTCAGTTTTGGGACTTATTATTGTTTTTTTACTCTTATATCAGACCTGGGTCGAAATTGACCCCAACAACACAAATGTTATAATTTTAATAAGAGCATTTTACAATTTAGTAAAATAGTTTTATTTTATTGCATTTTGTTTAAAAATAAGTTCCTGAAAAAGTCAAAAAGTCTTGATGCAATAAACTAATGTATGTAGAATTTGTATGCATTTAAAACCTAAAACGGGTCGGTCACGACCCTAACACTAGAGGAAGGATATACAGGCTCTTGTCCTGCTCAGAGATGCGAACTCCCCATTCCCATAAACATGGCTAAGTGGGCTGAAGCTCTGGATAGGCAGATCTCACCAGGACAGTGGCAGATTATATGGTCTCGTGCAGCCAAATCCTTGTCCTGTATCACATTTTGAGAAACCAAATACAAGATTCTTATGCACTGGTATCACATGCCAGTTTTGCTCCACACCCTTAATCCCTCTATCCCCTCCTCATGCTGGCA